>VYZW01061501.1:202285-315503 GCA_013401315.1 Balaeniceps rex | reverse complement strand
CTGGTTTTTTTTTTTTTTTTTTTTTTTTTTTAACTTTAAAATGGGTTTTTCCTTAAAAATACCCCGAGTGTTGCCCTGCTGTAGCCAAACTAATGCATGCTTCCAGTGCAGATGGTGCTTGGCTGGAGCTTGTGCAAACCACGGCTCAGGACACTCATCCCCAGGGACAGCAGAAGTCAAAATTCCCCATGGGGATGTGGCCCAGGATCCCTCCTACCCAAATACCCCACAGAGCAGCACGAAGGTCTGGCATGTCCCTTCTAACCCAGCTCAGGCTGCTTGGAAGTGATTTTCCCTGCTGACTGATGCTTTCTGCCTCTGTTAAAGCTCTAGTAGAGCTTGAGTCTGCATGTTTTAAACATCAAGATCAATGCAATACTTAGCAAAAGATATAACACCCCCTGCACCTCAGACAGGTACAAAACACCCAGGACAACATAAGCCATCAGTGCTCAAGGGAACTTCACCTGTCCGAGCCATCACTGGGGCGAAGGGCCCTTCCCAGGTCAGCAGGCATTTTGGCTGCACCGCATGAGCAGCTAATCAGCACCGAAACACTACGCTGGGCCTTGCCTTCCTCCTCTGCTCCACTCCATCCCACCCTCTTCCTAATCCCTTTAAAGCAGAACGTTTTAAGAAGGATTCTGTGATGGATGCTGTGCAGCAGGGGCGAGAGAGAGGACAGCAGGGCTTTATCACAAGTATCAATACGATACTGTTCCATAAAACAAACCCCCCCGAAGTTAAAGATTATTTACATTTTAGATATGGGTAACAACCATAATCTATTTGATTAGGCGAGGCTTGAATTAAGTACCAAATTTATCTCTTTACATTGTCAAACTTAATAGTAGTTTAAAGATAAACCTCATTGAAACTCTGCCTTCCCTGCTGGGCTAATTAACACCCATTTAGGCACTTAAACCTTTGATGGGTGTTTCTGTTCCAGTGCTCTGGTAATAGGGGAAGCTGCTTTAATAAATCAGAGAAAAATCTCGGCCGAGCAGCACGAACCAAAAGGCTCTCTGACCAGGTGTGATGGGTTTCCAATGCGGTAAGGGAGATAAAAGCACTTTCTTGGTTAAATATTGCCACCAGGTTGAACTCTGAGTTTTCAGGGGCTGTACTGCCACCACTGTTAACATGTGCTGAGGGTTTTACTTCAAGGTTGGTCCTGTAAAATGGGCCAGATAATGGAGAAACTCAGCCAGAGTGTGCTGAACTTGATGGGTGTGTATTTGGTGGCTTTGGATTTGGGTAAATGGCCATAGTCCACAGAAGATCGTGAGGACTTCAGACTCTCCTCGATGGTGAGATATTCTGGTAAAGCAGTGCCTAAATAAGGGAAAGTGTGAATTTAACATGCAAGAAATCCCAAGTGAGCTGTGACTGCTGGAGTCATGTTGGGCACTGCAATAGGATCAAGCCCAATTTTGTCCTACCAGAATCGGGAGTGGTGGATCCAACTGGGGGTTACAGCCATGAGTGTCTCCAACACCCTTTGGATACTGCTTGTGGTCTGTATTTGGCTTTTTAAGGAAATGCCCAGTTACTCTTTCAAGTGGCTCAATCTGGCTTCCTTTTGAGATGGGAAGGAAACCTGCTCCTGGCTCCTACACCCACATGTGAGCTTAACCCTGTGCAATTCCTGCTGCCCCAACCCCTCCTCAAGCAGCAAATGTCTGAGAGCATCAGTGGGGACATTTGCCCTGGGCTACAGCCACAAGCATTGCAAACTGGAGACAGAGCAGAGAAAGAGGGCAGGGATCTGTCTAAACTCCAAATACCCCCAAACACTTTGGCAGCTCCTGCTGCAACACTGAAGTTGTGGAGGGCTGAAGCCCCCCTCTGCAGCCCCGGGCAGCAGGCAGGGTCTGGGGTGGTTCCTCGCTGTTGCCCAGGGAGAAGCAGCTCCCGGAGCCCCAGTCTGCTTTAAGGAGTGAGAGCAGAGCAAGGAGAGATGGTGCCACATTTAATTAGCTCTCAGCAAAACCAGATTATTCTTAACATTAAACTAATCTTCAAAAAGGGAACCCTTTAAATGAAAAGAGAAAGTGCAAGGCTAGGAAACCATTAATTGATTCCTTATTCATTAACCTTTGCAAATCACTCAAAAGAGCTGAAAAATGACTTCCTTTGGAGCAAGGGCTTATGCAGGGGCTTGAAGGAGCCTCTCATAACCTACAATGCACAGGGCAAGAGAAAGGACAGTCCCAAACTGCTCCTTGTTTTGCTAATCAGAGAGCAATTCCTCACACCGAGTCCCTGCTGTAAACACCGCTGATCTTGAACATGCTCATCTGAAACCACCCTGGAGCCACGACAGCTTCTCTGATATTTAATCTGTAAACCTCAAACTTCTCACGCCCATCACTGAGCCTAGCAGCTCAAGTCTCACGATAGTTATTTTTCCTTTTTCAATCCAGAACTTCTGGAGTCAAGGGATTTGCATTAAAAAAAAGTCCTCACTAGGTGAGATTGTGAAAAGCAGTTTGCAAAGGGCTTTTGGGTTAAAAAACACCGAACCACCGAGAGCCAAATGAGGCTGCCAACAGTATACTAAAATCCAGATATAAAATCTCCAGTTTAGTCACTAAAATGAATCAAATGGGGAAGGGAGATGAGCTGCCTGGGGAGCATTGGCACTGTGGGCACTCGGGCTGGGAGCACCTTTTTGTGGTCACCCAGAGAGTCAGCAGGAAGACGGAGCAGTTCCCATCCACCCACTGTCCCTGGGCATCATCACGCGTGGCCATAGGTCTCTGTCCTGCTCCCCTGCCCCGCCACCTCGCAGGTCCCAGCCCCTTGTGGCCCTGAAAGCAAAGGTCCAGCGTTGGCTTATTTTGCTTTGCAAAGATTTTTCCCCAGGGAGCTCCGCATGCCCGCTGTGCCCACCTTCCTCAGGAAGGCGGACAAACAACAGCAGTTTCCATAGCCACTGGGGAAGAGAAGAAAGAAAAAGCCTGCCCAGTCAACGGCTGCCAAATTGCCTTTTGTTTGTGCCTAGCAGCACTTGGATTTTCCCTGATCTGAAGTGACACTTTTCTCCCTTTCTGGGGTCTTGTTTTCTGGGTATTTGATTCTTGTGCCAGGGCTTGGACAGAAACCAATATCTAAAAGCTTCCTCCTATAAACTCTGGAATTAACAACCCTGTCTCCCTGACCTCATTGGCATGGCGGGGCAAAAAAACTAGAAGCATTTTCTCTCTTCACAAGTTTAGACAGAAGGGAACCAAACCCTTCATGGGAATGCCTGGTCCAGCCTCTCTCGGATGGCTGAATCCAAACCTGGAGATGCGGTACCTGCAAAGCTCAGATGACGTTTGGATGTTTCCATCTGGGGTAACTATGGACTCACCTGATGTGCCATGCACGCGGTGCTTTGGGGATGTGTCAGACCAACGAAAGGCTGCATCAGCTGAATTGCTCCTGTTTGCAGGAGGTGCTGGGATTGCTGCAGAAGGACTGGAGAAGCCTGTGTCCCCCAGAGCCCTGGACCATGCTGCCCCGTGGGCTGAGCACACACATCTCTGTAGCTGGAAGCATTAAAAGATTTGTGCGCTCCATGAACGCAGGACACACAGCATGTACTCGTCAGCATATCTGTATTGCACCGGCCCCTCAGCACGCGGATGAATTACAGCCTTAGCATGTGTTCAGCAAATATCCCCCTGGCAGAAATCAGGTGTTTGGAAAGTCACAGGTCCCGATCTTACACAAAACCGCCACAAACCACTGTGCCCTCCTGCACATCACCCGTGTAGCGCAAGGGCCATTTCCCCATCGCTGCTCAGCAGCCTCCCTCCGCTCCCGGGCTCTGTCCTCGCTCCCCTGATTCCTCCTGCTTTGCTCAGCATTTGAAGCCGGGCGCTCTTTAAAGCAGTCTCTAATGATACTCCATTGATCTCAATTATCCAGAGACAACTCCCAGTTATCCTGAGGCCGATTAAGCAGGTTGCAGATTAATCATAGCCTGCTAAGTGCCCCCTTCATCCCCCTCACTGGTTTCTTACATCTTGATTTTGTTCTTTGAAAGGAAACACACAGGACACTGTGTGCTCCTGTTTCCCATAACACAAGTCATAACGGTGTCTTTACTGTATCTGGCTTCTTCAACCTGATTATTAACCTGGACATGTAAGGCTCAGCTGGTATTTTTGTTGCTACTTCTTATTTCCATCACTTAGAGCTGTGCACCCAGGAAAGCAGAAAAACAAAACCCAAAACCTCCAAAGAAATTATGTTCTCCAAATTCAGCAAATTTTTCTCTGTTGAAATGGAAATCCCTCATCAAAGAGCCCCAGGGAACGTATCTCCTGTGTTTCAGCGTTCAGATCTGGCTCATCCCAAACTTGCCTGGTTGGTGGTGCCCAGGAGGAAACCTCAGTACTTGACTAAAGGACTGAGGTGCTTTGGGATGCTCCTGTAGGGAGAAACTTGGAAGGGACGGGAGCTTTCTGGACATCTGGAAAGCACGAAGTGCAAGGATTTCCCCTTGACGCCAGGCAGTCCCCAGCTTAGAGGCAGCTGAGATCAACCCCAGGCTGCGTGCGGGCAGGCCAGGCTGAGGGCACAGCCCTGGCCATGAACCTGCACCCCAGGGGACACACGTGTCCCATCGGTGCCAGGCAGGGCTGCTCGGGGATGAGCACAGGGCTGGGTGGCCTCTGCATCTCCATCCCACCACCCTCCTACTGCCAACCTGCGATGCTCCCAGGGCATGGCTGCACAAGGGGATTGCTTTCCCCTCTTCCTCTCAATTATTTTGGCTTTCTCCTAGGGTTTACAGCTTTGCAAGATGCTTCTACCACAAGGAAGAATGGGTGGAAGGAGGAGGGTTATGCCATGTCTGGTAATTAGGAATATTAGAGCAGAATACACTGAAAGAAAGGAGGAAAAAAATTTACCAGGAGCACACTGCCCTTCAAAAGCTTGCTGTTTTTCTAAATTTTTTTTCTTCTTTAAGCTCTTGGCTCCAGTTTACCCACAAGGAAGAAGGAAAAAAAAAAAAAAGCAAAAGAATAACAGCGAGAGCAGCAAGCCCCACACCGCTGCCCTGCTCGGGCTGGCTGGCTGCAAGGCGCAGCCCGGGCGAGGTGGTGCTAATGTCCCTGCGCTTTCCAGATTAAGCACAAGTGCTTTGTGCAGATAAATTGAAAACCCTCAGCCCTGGAATACAGACTCATGTAGCGGCGCTGTCAGGTTAGAGAGGGAGCAGCTGCCTATGGAAAAAGAGATAAAAAGCTGAGAGAGAGACTGGAGCGCCTTTATGTCTTGAGCCATAAGCTGGAGATGGCTTTCAGATGGGAAAACGCAGAACTTCAAAACATATGTATTTATTTATATATTATACACCCACACATACAGCTCCACGTATACTAAATACAATTATATAGGCATGCACACAAATATATATATACACATACGCAAGTGCTAGGAATATCCTACAACCTCAGATGCTTGTGCCTCCCTACAGCACGTGTCCGAGCGCCGGCCCGAGCAGCACAGCACCGAGATCAGACCGCACGGACACAGCAGCCACGGCACGACCGCGGCCATGGCTGCTCCTGCAAACTTAGTGGCAGCAGCAAAAAGCAGAGGAGGAGATGGGGCTCAGGGCAGGCTGGCAGCAGCGCCTGGGATGAGCTGGATGGCAGCAAGCCATGTGTGGGGGCAAGCACGCTCCAGTACCCCGGCTGGCCTAGCTGCCTGCAGCGAGGACACCCTGCTCCTTCCATCAACTGCCATTTAATTAATTATCCTTTTCAATTAACTCCTTTACTTCCCTCCTTTCACATAGAGCAAGTGACAGTCCCCAAGCCCTCTTTAGCATCCCTTGGCAGAGAGCGGAGGTGAGGGTGGTGGGGGTGAGGACAGCAGCACCAGCTTCTGGGGGACAGTCACATCTGCTAGATGGGTTGGGAGGAAGGGAAGGAGGAGGACTTCTGGCTCTGTTTCTGCTTCGAGAGTTGAATCACGACAGGGAAAGGCTAACAGCAGAAGTGAAATCATTTCCCATCTTCCCCAAGCCTGGCTCGCTCTCTCACACACACCCACAATCTAGCCCATGATCTTTAAGTGAAACTGGCTTTTATCATTACTTGTTCAATCTAGTCAATCAAAATTTCAATTAATGGCAGGGAATTATCATTCCATTCAGCACAGAAAGAAGATTTTTTTTTTTTTTTTCCTTAAAGACGTGGCTGTCATGTTGCCGATTCAAGCGCTGGGCAGCCTCTGCCAGCACCCCTCTATCAGCTGGGGCCTTCCCGGCCTCCCCGGTGCTGCAGGTTAAACCCATCACTGCTTTTTATAGACCGAAAGCACCAACCCTGCTGATAATTTTTTTTTCCTCCTTCCCTAATTTCTCTGCGTGGGATTTCTCTGTGCTTGCCCAGGATGAAAGGGCAGCAGCTCACCCTGTGACGGTGAGGGAGGGGAGGGTGAGCGCAGGAGGGAGGTGGGGGTTAGAAGAAGAATCCATTTGTAATTACTGAAATAAACACAAGTCGGGGAGAGATGCAAATGCCTCATGTTGTGAATTACTTGACAGAAGAAGTGACAGCTTTTTATTAGGGTGATAACAGCAAGGAGTTTTAAAATAGAATAATCGGTGCAACAAAAGCAATTTTCATTCTGAATTTTCATTTTAAATGGATGATCTCATTTTAATCAAGCGAGTCATCACAAAATGCTTTTAATTACCAAAAGTCAAGAGCTATATTGTAATTTTAATGTCTACTTCCAGGCTATTGATTAGATTTATATAAAATGTGTGGGTTTGGGGGGGTTGTTGCCCCATTCCTGCTTTCTGTCATTTCCCCCTCAAGTGAGCACAAGATCTGAATTTACCATTCAAAAAAAACCCTAAAAGCTTTTTGGAAAGTGCACTCACCTTGCCAACAAATACAGAATGGGCTTGAAGCAGAAGATATTTGTTAAAATCTGGGTTTGTTTATTTTCTTCCCCTATCTCCTTCTGTGTTATTTGAAGCAGCTGAGCTGCTAACACAAAGTTTGACTTTTTGTGCTTTTAAAGTCATTCTGGGATGCTGCCGTAAGCCGAGAGATTGGACCACTTCCCGCAGACTCAGAGAAGGATCTGCATCCACCATCTACCATCATGCCAGTGAAAAGGCTAATTTCAGGCTCAATTCCAAGCACAAAACCCACCTCTTTAGAAGAAAAATGGCTGAGGCTGTGCGCTTTGTGATTAGAGCTGAGACTACACAGCCAGGTCCTCCCTAGCTCCGCGAGGGACTCCTCTGACACCTACCTGAGATTCAGTGGAGTCATTTATACCATGCAAAATGGGTGCAAATCGGGAAAGGGAGAAGCCGGCTTTTTTTTTTTCCCCTCCCCGGTGCAACCTGCTAAGGTACCTTCTCCCGCATGTTTAAATATGGAAGGCTTTAAGATTGAAGATGGTTCATTTGAATGAGCATGGCTGCAAAAAATAGATGTGGTCCTGGCCAGTCCCCGGGGATTCCCTCCAAAGTGGCCGTGCTCAGTCTGGGGGTGTCCTTGGTGGAAAGCAGGCGGGTCCTGGGGAGTTCGGCTGAGATCTCCTGGACCCACTTGACAGATCTCTTGTGCTGTTTAGATAACCCTGACCCGTCCTGCAGCAACATCCAAGTGGTGGGAACGGCTCCAGACCTGTGAGCAAGAGGAAGGCACAGCATCGTGGCTGGCACGTCCTACCCAGCGCAGGGCTCCAGGCTTTCCTGCTCCGGCCAAAGTGGGGAGAAGGAGGGTTGAGCCCAAGACACAGATGGGATGTATGTGGCCACAGGATGTTGCTTTTCCGTGCACAGTGAGAAGGAAATTCAGCAGCTTTCAGCTGTTGGGAGCTCATCTGTCTCTGCTCAGCAAGAGCAAAGGATGTTTTTGCTGAATTCGTGCTTTGTAACCTTGCCCCATCAAGACCTACCCTGACATCAGAGGGAAATGGTGTTGGCTCCCATAGCAGGGACCGCTCACTCACCCCAAGATCCCACAGGAGAACATCTTCTCTGTTCAGGAGACAGCTTGAACTTCACGAGCAGCCCAGGGTCTGGAGAGCATCCCCAGTTCTGGCACTGACTTCCCACATCTCCCCTTCAAGTCCTTTCAAACTCCCAGCATACTGCACCAGCCCCGAAATCAGGGAAACTACTCGGAACACTTAATTTTTTTTTTCTAAATCTGTACTACTTGGAGGCACTGGCTTTTGAAAGTCAGTGCAACAAGGCTCCCTCACATCCTTTGGCTTTATGTGTCTTTTCCTCCTATGCTGCACACTTTGCTCCTTTCATGCTGCTGTTCAGACACAGTGCGGTGAGAGAGGATGAAAGCCATTTGCAAATATGTTCTCAGAAGAAAAATCTGCTTTCCCCCCCATTTAAAAAGCAATTCCTGTTGCTGTGCATTGTTTGCGTGCAGGGATTAAAAACGCTTGAAAGCCCGAACCAGAAAGGAGATGCCTCATTTCTAAATTCTCCATGAAGGCGTGAACGAAGACACAATACGGAGCCAGTGCTAACATGCACAAAACAGCTCATTATATGGGAGAAAAAACCGGCACCTTTCACCTCCGACAAGCTGGAAAAGAGAAAATCCCCGCCAGATAACCTGACCGAAAGCCTCACGGGAGACATGTGAGCGTGCTGGAGTGCTGGGAAGCTAATTGGGAGAGCCTCCACCATCTCAGAGCAGCAGCAGGTGAGAAAAACCATCCTTTTGCAGTTCAATAAATAAAATATGCCAGTAAGAGACTCCTTCACCATTCCCCTTTAATTCCTGCTGCCCCAAACTGAGCTGAGACCGTGCCCTCCCTTGGCATCCCCCTGCACAGCTGAGCAGACTTTGCTTTTAGCAGAGCTGTCGGGCTCCTGCCCACACCACCCCTTTGGAAATTTGGGACAAGGGCTTTGGTGAGGTTGATTTGAAGCCGTATAAGCAATGCTCACACCACGGGGGCTTGGAAGGGACAAACTTCAGGGCTATTTTAATCAGTCCTGCTCAGGATCCACCAGCCCCGCCTGGGCATGTTATTGAGGGCTTCCTTGGCCAACAGGTCACTTTGGCAGCCATCTCCAAACTTCTCAAATTAAAATTACTCGTGTTTTTAAACAGGTCCTCTGCCATATTTGAATGGCTGGTTTATTTTACCTGGCAGGATTGGCCCAGAAGTGATCCCCTTCCCCTCGTCCTGCCAGTGCCTGTGTTTTTTGACTGAGAGCTAAGACCATCTTGATGGCTGTATTTTTTTTTTTTTTTTAAGAATTTAATAAAGATCCTCAAATATTCAAGCAACACAAGCATCAGACACCAAAATTAGCTGAGTCTTCAGAGGCCAGCCTTCTCCCTTCATTAATATCAATAACAGCCGTGGAGCTTAATTGAGCCACTTTGGAAGCGGCCTTTGGACAAGCACATGGCAGCAAGAGAAAACCGGGCTCTCCATCGCACTTGCCTCCCTACTCACTGCTTTCCCCATTTCATGCCTGGAATTTAAAAGATCTGTGTATTTATCTGCTGCTCTGTTCAAATTACTGACTGGGCTGTGCTCTCCACGGTCTCTCTGGGAACAGGCAAGATGCTACACAGTTTTTTGATCGAAGCAGTCTTTCTGTCAAGGTGGGTTTTTTTCTTTGCACGGGGGGAAAAAAAAAAGCAGATTTTTGTTTTTTTAATTCTTTTTTCCTTTCTTATTTTTGCTGAAGAGCATCAACCTGAGGTGAAATATTTCCCAGTGCCGACAAAAGCTTTGATATTGTAATGCCAAATCCATCAAGCCAAGGCTTTTAACTCTGCGTTGTTCTTTTTTTAAAATATTGACATTTGTCCTCCTTCCTCTTGCCCACGATTGATCCGCCTGTCCTATTTATCTCCTCCATCTCACTGGGCCGTGGCCTCGAGCCCACTGGAGACTTTGCATCGCTTGCCTGGGATTTTGGATGAAGCCAATTTTCCCTTCCCCTCTTCACCTCCGTTTCCTGTTGTTTATCCTCTAACCAGGCCTGGGTGAGTATTTTTCCTGAATCCGATTCACTAGAAAATGCACATCCCAGATTTGTGAACTG
This sequence comes from Balaeniceps rex, assembly GCA_013401315.1. Classification (NCBI taxonomy): domain Eukaryota; kingdom Metazoa; phylum Chordata; class Aves; order Pelecaniformes; family Balaenicipitidae; genus Balaeniceps; species Balaeniceps rex. The sequence continues at coordinate 305,440 of VYZW01061501.1, read as the reverse complement.
GGTTCAAGTTTGGTTAAAAAATAATTTTAATATTTGAAAGGTTCTTTCATGAGTCAAAATTCTTCCTCAGCATTTCCAAAACCAAATGTTTCCAGTGTGAGGACATGAAAAGTTTCATTCAAAATAAATTACATAAAGTTGTGAAGTAGCTTCACAAGATGATGGAAATTCTTACACATGGAGAACAAACCATTTTGTTTTTCTCCAACTCACCAAAAAAAAAAAAAAAAAATCAGGTCAGTTTTAAATGACATTTCCCTGCACACCGATGCAACTTACGCATCGGTTAGGGAACATCGGCATCTATTTCATGGTCCGACTCTGACCTGAAGGCTCAGCCTGTCCCTCCAGACCTGCCACCAGCATCCCTCTCTCCAGGCATTAGTCTAAACCTCTCCCAGCACTGGCTCCCTCGTGTTTCTAAGTTAACTACTTATTTTCACTACTTTTCCCATAAGTCAACAGAAAGATACTATCTTCTCCAGAAAGCAATTGCAAACACCGAAGCTAAACTTGCTGTGACAGATTAAAACAGGCTCTGTTTGGAGAAAGAAGGAGCAACACCACTGCAAAGGCGGTCGCTGCAGCATTCGGCTTGAAGCAAATCCCATAAACCTGGCGGGACGTCAGCTCTGTAACGCCAAATGGGCGCCAGGGTTACCGGGAGCCTGGCAGCATCGTGGATGCAAAGAGCTAGTGTAGGGGATTAGACTTTAACGAGGGCTTTTAGCATTGAAGGTATTGAAAACACAGTGAGAAAGAGGAGAAAAAGGTTTCAGGGTCCATTCCCCCGTTCACACGCACGGCGTCTCTCACCCAGGTGTTTGCACCCGTCAGCTATTGAGGGTCATTTTGAGATGAAGAATTACATACTGGAAATGTTGCTTTCCAGCCTCGAGTCCCTCAACATACTTCGATGCTGCCACAGGGCAGATTTCCCCTTATGAGAGCATTTTGCCCTCTCCCACCGGTACCAGGTAGCGCAGCCAGAGCCGTTTGAGCGCTTTAACTCAAGTTTTCGCCCTCCAACCCTCCTCCAGGATTTAATAAAAAACCCAACCCTCCCCAAAACAAACAGGAGAAAATCCATTTGAATATTTAAAATGGGGAGAAACAGCAATAAAGTTCTCCCAAACCAGCAATTATGGATTACACAGGCTATAGGGAGGAGCGACTCCAAACTCCAGGATCATTAAACAAATCTGGTCCTTACAAAACACTGCAAAACCTTCCCTTGAAAATGCTTTGAAGACAGGAGGCAAAGTACTCGCAATGCTGACCAAGGAACCTGTGATGTAAGTCTCCCTGAGCTCGTTTCTGCCTACTTTAAGACTTAATTAGTATTAAAGGCCCTAGGAAGTCTGAAGATTATTTATGGAGAACATAGCGGTAGCTACAGCCCAAGGAAAAAAGGAGGTAAGGCTGAACTACAGAGCCCGTCCAGGTGACTAAATCTACATTTTTACTGCTTCATTGCTTAAGGGAAAATCTAGGTGCAAATTTGGTGTCGTCGTTCCCCCCCCTCCCCGCTCCTGCCCAAAATGTCAAGGTATTGCAGAGCTTTTCAAGCCTGGAATTGGGACAAAGAAAAAAGGTCAAAGCCCTCAAAACAATTTGGAGAAATGTTGGCCAAGATGTTTCATTTTCACTCTGACAGGGTTTTTTTATTAACTTGCACAATCATTAAAAGCAAGAATTGATCTGATAAGAGACACTGAGGAGCCGTTCGTCCAACCTGGGAACGGCCTCCCAGGTGTTGTGGTGCCAGATGTTGGTCTCCCCAGCTCTGAAGAGCCTTCTGTGATCTCTGCCTTTGCTGGCAGTAATTAACTCAGAACTTTTTAGTAATTAACAAAAAATAATAATTAATTCTTAGTAATTAATACTAAGAATTTTCTTAGTAATTAACTCAGAATTTCTAGAAATTCTTAGTAATATAAAGCCATTGAATCCCAACCCTTTCCAGATAAAAAGATGCATGTGGGGGGGTGCTTTCTGTTCACTTGCCTAAAGTGAAAGTTGGAGACATGGATAACTATTTACAGAAACAAGAAAATAAAAAAAAATATTCCCCTCTGGTCCCTGCTTGGCTGGAATACGCCTGTTCCCTTCCCGTCTCCAAAGCCACCCCGGGCCCAGCGCATCCCCAGTGGTTGAGGCAGCTCATCATTGCTCAGGACTGGACCGTGCCCCATCCCTGTGGGCAGGATGCGGCCCTGGACAGAGCCGCCCCTCACTCACAGCTCTGCAACCAACATCCCAGATTTTGCTTTCAGTGATCACTTCTGAAATATACCTCTGGGGTTTGCATTATAATTTTTGTTTGACCTTTAAAGAAAAGCTCTAATCGACAACCAATTTCTGTCTCATTTTGTGACAGCTTGCTTTGTACTGTCAATCACAGGTAAGTTGTTAAGGAGAAAATCAGGTGGGCAGCCTCCCCCTACGAGTGCCTTGACAAAGAAAAGCCTATAATGACACCAGGAATTCCTCTAATCGCTCTTTTCCAGCTGCTGAAAACGCCACAAAGGGTTTTCATCGAGATGAAACTTTTCTAAGGCTCTGTAGGCACTGTCTCATCGGGAGGCAGGAGAAAACCCACGGCAAGCTGCTGCTTTGGCACTGTGCTTCCTGACGTACCCTTAGCGATCGATTCTGCCTGGAGTCCCCCAGACCGCAGCCGGGATGGACCCTGTGGATGGGATGAGTGCAGCAACAGGAGATAGTCGAATGGGGACACTTCTGCCCGGGGGAAATGGTACAAAATATGGTAAAAGAGGAAAGAGGTGGAGAGGTGCAGGTGGGAGAGCACAGAGCTTTGAGGAATCATGTTGGGATGCTTTGAGAGGTGGGAGAGAGGCAAAACCCCATTTTGATCCCCATTGTGGCTTGCAGAGCCACAGTCCTTGCTCAGGCATCTTCCCCAGCCCAAGCACGCTGGTGCATCCCTCGCATTTGGACAATACGCTGGTACCACGAAGCCTTCGCCTGTCCCATGAAAAAGAAATTCCATCCATGGAAGGGATGGGCATACACCGATCGTCGCTCTGCCGGGGACTGGCTCAGCTCCGGACGGACATCGAGGCACTAATAACATGTCACCCCTCTACTGTCAAGTCTCTTTTTGCCCCAAAGCAAAGCTGTTCAACATGCTTTGTGCCAAAGACAAAATGAACTTTGCTCCCCAACTCAGCTCCCTGACAGCTGCTTCGCGCTCACTCCGGCCGCCTTATTTCACAATTAGTACCAACTCCATGGTTGGCTCTAATTAGCTCCTTATCACCTCGAAAAAGTGCAAGTGTGGGAGCCACAGGGCCCTGTGTCCAGACAGGGCGATGAGCAGAGGCTGTTGGAGAAGCAGCCTCGTCGGCTGCCGCAGCCGACTGCGCTGTCATCGTCCTACAAAACTCCTCGCTGCTCTGGGGTTTAAGCGCTGCTCCGGGCAGGGATTGCTATTTGAAAGCAAGCGTTGCCCCTCGGACACGTGAACGTGGCTCCCATTTGTGCCGATGGAAGTAGGTGAGACAAGGCTGAATGCCAACGGCACGCGGCGATTGCAACAGCTCCTGCTACAGCGCCTGGAGCGAAGCCGTGAGGGCTGCGGACTGGAGGTGGTCCACGAGAGGCCGGGGAGCTCCTGTCCTGCGCAGCGCTGCGGGATTCCCCCATGGCAGGGCTGGCACTTTGCAGCAGCTGGTTTTTTGGACAATAGCAGCTCCATGTCCCTTCCCCGCAAGTGTAGGCTGGTGTTTCACTTGGAGTCACTCAGTGAAGATTAACCACCATGAAAACAGCATTGGTTTTGATCTGATAAAGCCTTGGAAAGGCTGAAACAGGCACTTAATTAGCTGGAGATTACAGATATTAGATCCTGCTGAACAGGGGCTGAGCCGTGCCTCTGTGCTGGGCCACCATGCTCCCCATGTTCCTCCATCGCTGACTGCCATAGGGTGATGCAGGAGGGCTGCCCAGGGCTCAGCCACCAGCAGACTTAATTACTGACAATATTGGTCAGAGAGCTGAAGACACGAGATCTGCTTCAGCCAAGACTCGGGCAACTGACAGCAAAGGCATTTGTCACTCTTCCCCCCCTCCAAAAATGGAAAGCTTAAACAATATGCATCATTTATGCACCTCGAGAAGCAGAGAAAATCAGAACTGAAAACAGACTGGTGCCTCTGTCTGCATGTGTCTGCATGAAATATTCAGCACAAACTCCGAGTCCTGCTGCGTGTCAGGGCTCGGGAGCGCTGCATCTCCTCGTTCTGCAATCAGAAACCATGACAGCTCACAAAAAAATAACAGCTGCGTGATGCAACAGATACCATTTCAGGTCAACTGCTAGGATGAAGAGGTGTTTCAAAGCCTCTTCAATATTTAAACCGAGAATGAGACACATCAAGACCCAATCGCTAATGGCTTCTTGCCTTGCACTGCCACAGTAGCACCAGGAAATTGGATGACTTGTTTGGATCGCTGGAGATAGTCAGGAAGGGTGAGGAGAGAAGTGCTGTCTGTCGTAATTGCTAGATGTCCAAGCCTGCTCTGCCTGGGACTGCAGCCAGGCATGAACAAGGAGGAAGATGTAGGCTGACTCCTGAGAAACCCAGGCAGCAAATTAGCCCTACCTGGGTGGACCAGATCCTGCTTTAGGAACTGCTTGCAAAGTCTTGTCTCTCTGGATAACAGCAAGCAAGATCTAGTCTTTCAAACACAGAGATGACGAGCCAAATCCTCAACCCTCCCTGGCTGCTTAAGAAAGCTTTGAGGCTTCCCCTCGGTGCCTCGCCAGGGATCTGCCGCTGGCACAAAGCCATCATGGGCGGCTTTGCAAAATCTCCTCCTGCAACGCCACGGAGCGGGGTGCTCCCGCTTGGCAGTGCTTAGCGCGGGCCCCCTTCAAGGGCGGCAGCGGTGGATGAAACATCAAGCATCCCCCAAAATGTTTCCATTATTGAGAGGACGATTTAGCTGCTAACTCACCCCAGGAAAACACAGACTAGTGCCTTCTTATTTCGAGTTTCCAGCAGCAGACGGACACTAAGATGGATAGAAAAATCACCGACCCCCATGGCTCCTGTTGCATTCCAGTGAGCTGAACAGGGATCAATCATCTGCTCTCCAGTGCTGGTGTAGTCTCTGCTGACTACAGATTGCAAAGTAGCCGGGAGTGGCAAGCTAGTGGCCAGCACAAACGGTCACCGCCAGGACGTGGTGCCGGGGTGGTCCTGCGACCGTGGTTGCAACCTCTCATTCAAATCGGCAGCCGTCGAGCATCCCCTGCCTGTGAGCTGCCTCCCACCCCGCCAGTGCTCCCAGCTGAAGCTAAACAAGGGCCAGATCTCCTCCAGTGGAAGGAAAGGAAGGTGGTTTCCCAAAGGCAACTGAGATTGGGTTTTGGGTTGAAATTTGTGGCCATCTCCTTTTAATCCCCTCCCTAGGACTCTGAGCACGGTTTTTATTGCCCTTGTCTCCTCTCTGCATTTGGAGTCCTTTAGAGTGGACAAGAGCTCTAAAAATAAAATCACCTGTCAGGTTTCCCAGTTATTGCAAACAAAACGTCCTTTACGAAAACGTAACAAGTAAAACCTTCATATTGTGTGTGCTTATTCACATAAAATATTTAGAAAGCTCCTAATGTTTTTACGGCTGTAATTAATCTTGTGTCATGTTGGGGTAGAACAGAACATAAAAAATTACTCTGGCATCAGGCAGGAGCTCAGGCTTCCCAAGGCAAACCTGTGGCACGTCCGTGCTCCCGAGGGTTGAGGGGACCCTCGCGTGTGCTTTGTGGGGTCCCCGTTCAACCAGGACAGCCTGATGGGGGTGCTGGGGAGCTGAGCTGTGCATCTGTGTCACACCGCCTCTGCTTCATGGATGCTTGTGCCATTTCCAGCAGCTTCATGGCTGCGTGTGCACTGAGCAAGGGGCAATGCCGTGACTTACACCAGCTCCGCTCCCCGGGGCTGTGCCTCACCCACCTGCGCTGTCGGTGCAGCTTGGCTGGGACTGGGGCTCCATGTGTGTCTCCCTTTGGGGAAAGCTGACCCCACAAGATACAGGTGCTTTTTAACGTCTAAATAATGGGGATTTTAAGAAAAATCTCCCTGCACGTTCACTGCAATCATCTGGAGGACTCTGACTAGCATGGGAGTCTGAACACATATAAATTGTCACCGATCAGAGACTTCTGGCCCAGCTTACCTTGCCAATAACTTATTTGATAGGAATATTCCCAGAAATATGATGCTTTAAAATCAGGTCCAGCCCTTGCTATCTACAGCTTCTCACCAAAGACGAAATTCTGGCCAAGACGCAAGGGGTAAGGGCTTCCTGCAGCTCCCTGTCCCACAGATGGAGAATAACCAGCCATGGCGGGGAAGAAACCAGACAGCTGCTGGCCGAGGCACCGCTTACTGCAGGAAGACGACTCAGCCTTGGCCAAAATGGGTGCAGATCCAACATTTCTGGTAACTTGAATTGTTTTGTCATAAAAGCATGGGAGAATCTGGCCCATCGCACCAGGGCTGGGTGTAGAGAAGTTTGCAATCGAAGCCCGAGACAAGAGATAGTTTGGCCTCATCGGAGTAAAGCATTTAACTGGCATAACAAAGAAGAATGTATTTGACATTTTAATCTTGATACTTACACTTCTAAATTGCCCTTTGGAGGAGGAAGATAATGTGTGAAGTACAGGGCTGCTCCTGGGCACCCACTGGCCCACGAAGTGCTGACATCCTGATGAAGCCGAGTGCCACAGACCTTGTACAGCTCAGGGATTTGGATCATGCAGCGGAGACACCGGGCTGATGGAAGACCTGGCCCAGGGATGGAGCTGAGCAGAGGTAACTGGGCATCTTGGTTTTCCTCCTTGCAGGGAACAGGGTGTTTATCCAGGCTGGGAATTAAGATTCAACAAGATCCATCTCTGGCGCTCGCTCCCAAACCCTGCTGGGCTGGCGGGGCACTATGTAGGGGGAGGCTGGTCCCGTTAAAGGCACACGGGTGAGCTGTCCTGCCACGCACTGCTGTACGAGTTTTTATGTACCACAAGCACCATGGGGATTTATAGCCTGTTTATTATTCAAAGCCACCTGGGCTTTAACCTTCCTCCCGCATGGAACAAGAAGGGTTCAGGTAACGGCGCACACATCCCAAGCGTGAAGCTGTTATGCACATCCAGAGGCGCAGATGGACAGCAAGAAAAATAGAAAGGCAAGAAGAGGTGATGCATAACATGGCCCAGCACGTGGCTGGGCTGGGACTGTAGGGGAAGGGGCAGGTTTCTGCATGGGTTGCATAAAGCTCAGGAGTGGGGTTCAGCTGGACCCCCAAATCCACCAGTTCCCTTCTGCAGCTACCTCCTCAACTCCCATGTATTTCTGCACAAGCTTTTTTTTTTTTTTTTTTTCCTTTTTTTCTTTTTTTCCTCAATTTAGTTGACTTTCAAAGTAGCCGAACTGCCAAATCTGCCCATTTTGCCTGCAGATGCTCTGCATTGGCTGCCTCTAAACCCCTTTAAATAGCCACAGCTAAATCACAGCTCTGTCAGGCGATGCTCTATTTAACAGAAGCTGCCCGTCTTGCGCAGCAGCCGCGGCCCAGGAATCTCCTCCCGAGTCCATTTTCTCAGTGAGTGGCAGCAATAAATAAAATCCAGCCAGTTGGTCCTTGAAACACTAGCGTGGCCTCTCGCTTGATTACTTCTGCCCAGGATTTTGCCAACTGTGCAACCTCCTGCAGATGCTGGCTCCCTCCGCCTGCCACCTCCCCGAGCTGGATGGGGGAAAGAGGCAGTGATGGGATCGCACGTGGAATGGGATCTGAGAGCAGGTGCAGGGCAGCAAAGGGCCCTGGAGGAGGCATTTCCAGAAGAATGTGCCCCTGTCAAAGCCTCTTGCCGTTGAGCCGTGCAGCAAAAGCAAGGTCCTGCCCGGGAAAGCTCCCGGGTTGTTTCTCGCAGGAGCAAGGAACGCTCCCCCTGCCTTGGCCGGGCTCCAGGGTAGTTAATTGCATTCTGCCTGCCCAACATTAATTAATTTGGTGTCGTGCAGAGACCGCTGTGCTGGGTGCATCCGGGGAAAAAAAAACCTGCATCCACCTCCTCCCACACCCAATAAATAGGAGAGGGGGAGGGAGGCGGGCTGGCGGTTGGCTCCGAGGCTCGGCAGCCTGGACACGGGGTCCCGCTCCCAGCAGGAAGCATCTTGTCAGGATTCAGCCATCTCCTTGCAATGCTGGACCCAGCTCGGTTAGCTCTGACACCGATTCGCTTTCACCTACAAGTGAACGGATCCAAGTCACACACAGAGGTCACCTCCAGTTTGCTCCCTGCATCCATTCCCAGGGCAGAGGATGCCGGTGTCAGACAAACTGATGGACAGAGAGAGTCGGGCACCGACTGGCCACCTTGGCACTACCAGACTGAGCTCGCAAGAAGGTCCATGGGATTCAGTGTGGCTGCAGGACTTGTATGGATCTGGGGCTGCCTTGGGCTTCATGAGCACCAAGGGCGGTTGTGCTGTGTAAGGAGATCCTCTCTATCGACTCGTGCAGTCGCTGGGTGGGAAGGTGGGCATTGCTACGCTCTATCCTTTGCCCCCGAATAAAAGTACGTGCACATCAGGGCTGGGGAGGTAAGAGAGGTCTCCTGTGGATCTCTGGAGGCTCACAGGCAGAAGGGTCAAAACTGCAGGTGGAAAACAAGCCCCAGGTATGCGTTTCTAGCAAGGCGCTCCCAAGGCAATCGAAGCTGCACCAGCGAAGCCCAGGATAATCCCTACCCACTGCAAAGACCCTCGCTGCAGGGACGCGCTCGGCCCTGGCTAAGGGCTTCTCCAAGCAATGCTTGCAGGAGGAGCTGCCAAGGGAAACTCATTCCATGCAGGCAGCAAAGCCATGAGGGATGAGGCATCCGTAGAGAGTGGGCCCCGAGCATGCGCCTCCCCTGCAAGGTTGTTTTTGGAAGGCAGAGCTGTGGTAGGAGAGCCCCTGCTCACACAAAGAACAGATGCCGGTTATTTTAAACCCTACTGTTAGCTCATTAAAGCAGCTGTCTGCCATCCCCCGAAGACAGACAAATTAGGATTCAACTCAGCCAAGAGCACAACACACACACACAAAAAAAAATGTGACCGCATGAAACGCTAACAAGCCTGCTCCCACCACGTTGGGCCCAGGAGCTGCCAGACCAGGGGGCTCGGGGAAAGAGGTGAAAGGAGGCAAAGCAGCAGATTTGTTTCTCATTGTCAAGTTAGAGCACAGTCCAGCTGTTTCCCCAAACAAGCCAAAGTCATGAGCCATGTCTAGTTTGATTTTTTTTTTTAAATTCTTGCAACAGTGATTTTTCAGATTCACAGCTGGGATCTCAACCACCGGAGAAGCGGCAATGTGAAGAGCTGGGTGTCCTCTCCTCCTGGCCCTGAGGGTTAATTCCCTGACCTGCAACTCCCTCCCCGATTGGGATGATGAGAGAGGAGGGAAGAACCTTAACCACATGCAGGGCGCACAATCGGACCCCGCACCCATGGCCACGATGCATGGCCGTGCCCAAGATTCGCACAGCAGACGTGCAGCGCATCAGACACGCTGTGTGTCCAACACGCAGCACACACCTCATCCCCGCACGATGATGGGATGCTGGAGCACACGGGCAGAGCCTTCAGGGTCACACAGCAACATTTCAGCACCTGAAGAGCCCTCGAGTCCCTTTGCAAATCTTGGTATAAGCGCCCCATTCCCTGCAAGGGTCTCAGCCTTGATGCCCCATATGCAAACAAAGGGAGCAGCACTGGGGAATTTAGCCCAGCAAAACCTGCATCGCTCAGATGCTCGGGCGAGTCAAACAATCATTCCCTCAATAGCCAGAGGTAGCAGCACCGACACAGCGTCTTCCCGTTGCTGGAAGCGCTTCTTGTTCAGGTGCAGTTAATAGTTAAAGGATCCAGGTGATTATTTCTGACCTCCTGCAAGTGACAGCAGACCGCTTTGGTGCGATTTGTAATCTAACAGAGACATTAACCTTTTAAAGCATCTCCCGGTCTCCCTGGGGCTGTCGAGGGACACTCTATTGTGCAGGGGAACAAAGAGCCCTGGTTATTACTCAGGAATGAATGGCAGGGTTGAGCTTTACATAAAAAAGATCAATAAAAATATATCAACAGCCCACACAGGGCATTGGGAAGAGGTGGGAGGGAGAGGGCTGGGAGGTGATGCAGCGCCGACCGGCCAGGTCACGGCATCGCAGCAGTTATCAAGGAGTAGATGAAAAGACGCTGATTGGGCTTTTAATCTCTCCACTTGACGCACAGGTCCCCAGGGCCAAATACACACTTCACTTCACTGCTGGCGGGGCTGTGCAGGCAGGGGCTGCCTGCCCCAGAGGCTGCCCTGTCCCTACTGGGCTTCTCCAGCCCCATCCCTTCCCTATGACATGGCTGGGGAATCGAGGGCTCCTACAACAGCTCCGGCAGCACGTGCACCACAGCTGCATCCCACACAGCTCTCCTTCCAACACGAGCGATCAGAACTGTGCTGCTCACATGTGCAACGAGTCTAGCGGGTCTCAGTTTTGCTCCCATGCGTGCAGGTATCCCACAAACCCAGCGCTGATGGGCTTAACAAAAAGGAGTGAAAGAACAGAGGCGGGGGGGAAAAGCCTGAACTTCTGCAGGGATCCTCCCAACACACAGGAATTGACACTCTCCGTATCGATGAGACAACCCCGTGAGCAGGGAGCCTTGGGGAAAGGCTGTTCTATTTCTGGCAGAGACTTTCCCGTCGGGGAAGCGTATAGCACCAAATGCAACACATCAAGCCTGGAAAGCAGATGGTCCGTGGAGGTGAGTCCCACTGTGGTTGTGCAGCGAGTCTGACACCCTGGGGAGAAATCCCACAGACGGGCAAGGTCCCCAAACTCTTCCCTGACAAATCTTACGGCTGGGGAGACAAGACAACCTGTTCAGGAAAGCCCAGATACACCCTAGCAAAGGCATGGAGCAACCAGGATTAGGACGGTGCCACCCGCCCTTGGATCAGCAGTGAGCAGAGGGTGCCTTTGCCCATACAAAATGATGCCTATTTACTGGATGCATTCCGGGAGCATTAGCAGTCTGTTGCTATCACCAGTCCTCCTGCCAGCCCTGATCTCTCTTTCACTATGCAGAGCATTGAAAAAACACCTTGAAGAGGCTCAGAGCCAACCTCACCTGCCCCGGTACACGTGGGAGAGGAGGATCTGGCCCGTTCCGCCAGCAGTCGAGCTCCGAGTCTCACCTGCTATCGGAGAGCAGATCTGGGGCCGGCGAATCAGCGCACAAGGCACAGTGGCTCGTCTGCACTGATTTCACCAAGTGGGGTTATTATCTAAATCAGATTAGAGATGCGAAAAAGCCGGAGTGGCAGGTACAGCAAATGACGGAGGCCACCAGACCGGAGCGGGAACATGATAACAACAGGGGCTGGAATGCGGGGAGGAACATTTCTTCAAATCTCTTTGTAAAGCATCCTCCTCCAGCTGCAGCTGGATGTTGTTTTCCAAAGGGACTCTCTTCCCTGCCAGCTCCATTGAGCTCTCCTGCAGAGCAGGAACAGGGCTCAGAAGCAGACTTCCAATGCTGTGGGCAAATCCCTTCCTTTGGGATCCACCATTGCATGTTGGTGATGGAGCATCCAGCAGCCTTCCCTGCTCCACAGCCGGCTCCCGCGGGAGCCTGGCAAGAGCCCACCCCGCACCTCTCATCCCCAGGGCTCTGTGCCGGCACAGCACAAACTGTGAGCAACAGGAAATCGTTCCAGCCTCATCTCTGACCTGGAGGGGAAATAATTATCTAAGCAGCAGGTTTCCCGCAGATAGGGTCCACAATACAGCCTTTGCCCTAGCCAGGATCAAGCAAGAGACCAGGGATGGAGCTATGGCTGCTCTGATTTCTGCTCTGGCAGTACAACAGGAGACCCGGCGGGAGCAAAGGAGGGAGCTCAGCTTTCCAAGACGTTCGCTCGGAAGGTTTCATGCTGGCTGCGTCAAAGCCAGGGTTGTTTTATTACTGGGCTTTGCTGAGCAGAAAGGGGCATTTTGCTTGCTGGGGGGGGGCACAGAAAATGACACCGTGGGAAAGAGCCTCCTCTGAAATTTGACCCAAGAACAGCACAAACGTGGCATCTGTCTTTGGCCCTCGACCATCAAATCAAGCAAACGAGGCTGGTTCCCAGAACCTCTCGCCCGTGCAATAGTTGTTTCCCTCTGTGGCAGACCAAAACCAGAACCTTTTAAAAGCCAGTGTGACATAGGATCTTGTTAAAACATCTATTTTGGGCTCAGCCCCTCAGGCTTTTCGCTGGGGGATCTTTTTCCCCCTCGTGCCTCCTGGTCAGAGCATTAAAAGAGAGCCACCAAAACACAGAAGCCTTCACTTTTCAAACACCGTCAAAATGAAAACAGACACTTTGGCTCCCGCAAAAAACCCCTACAGCTGACCAAGTTTCCCCGTGGGAGGAAAGGTCCCAACCAGCTGCAGAAGAGGGGAACAACAATTGGCGACACCTTTACAAGGTGGACATCGCTTTCTTTCCCATTTGTAGAGCACAGAAGCAAAGATCCCAATTTTCTTCCATAAATTCCCTATCAGAGCAGTCCTTAACTAAACCAGGCTCGGAACTCCTGATTAACGAGCAGATTGCACCCTCCTTGCTAGCACTACAGGCCACTCACGCTGATAATACCACCAAAGCCAGCACAGCCCTGTGAGGGAACCTGATTTTTGTACAGGCTGTTACAATCCTTTTGAGTAACATTAATTTTATTCAAATACCTGGGAAACACTGGAGGTAATGGCTGAAGTCTTGGTTCCTGCCTGACCCTTAGGGCAGGAAAATATTCAGTTAACATCTTAGACATCAAGCCAGATCACGTGTTGCTGGGGCTCCCATTCCTCATTTTATATACCAAAAAATAATAAGTATAATTCAAAATAAGAAATATATTTTAAAATATAGCATGCCAGGGCTTCTTTACTGACAGATACTTCTGTACTTTGATTTGCTTTTCCTTGCAAGTTCTCTCTCAACTATTATTTTTTTTCCCAGTGGTGCCATTCTAATTTTCAAACTCAAGCAAAGAAATGGCTCATTCCTCACCTCTGGTCAGGAGCCATCCCGGGAGGGTTTCTTCAGCTTCTCAGCAAACACCCACTCAAGCAGTGCCTGCAAACTTCTCCCAGTCCTGTGGAAGTTTCAGCTGCGGAGCAGATGTTATTAATCAGCATCAACAACTCAGGTGCACCATAATGAAGCAACTTTGCTTCATAAGAGACCTTTCCCCCCTCTCTCACCTGGTGTATAGGACGGTCTCCCAAGGTATGAACTTGCAGAAGGAGGGGGAAAATAAAATAATTGTGGGTATTTCCCTCCAGATGTGAAGTTTGGCTTGTGGTAATGGCCAAGGGGGAGCACGGCTCCCTCGGGATCCAGCCACGTGCTTGTTACTGAGCTCCTCGGCGTCGCGACCGCTATCCAAGGCAGGCCGTTGTCGTCTCTCGGATGCCCTCTCTCTTCAAGGGAATGACATCAGCCTTTCGGGTCTTGTCTGAGTCTTTTTCCCCTTTCCTTTTTGCTCATCACCTTGAAAACTTTAAGAGAAGCTGCCATTTCCAAATCATCCCGTGGTGGGCCTCCCCATGGTGGCACGCATCATGCTGAGATGTGATGTGACTGGAGCCATAAAGTGCTTTTTTGTAGCTGTCACTGTGGATAAGAGCACACAGAAGAAGGATTTATGTATATTTTCTGTCCTCTTTCACCCCGCTACCCACTCCAAGCTCCAACTGCTTAAACCAGAGCTTTGACTTAATTACACCCTGCCGAGCAAAGACTCTGGTTTAGAAATCAAGCACGAAGGGATGTGTTTTGGGACTCTGCCAGCATTAAGAGGGGAAAGGGGAATAACCTGACTTCACAGGAGGAAGAGAGGGCGAAGCAGTGGCCGTCAGTGCTCCTTTGGGCACATTACAGTGGTGGAGAGCTGTCGAGGCCCATGAGGCTTTTCAGAGAATCACCCAAATAATGGGTGTTTGGCTACTGGTTGAACGTCCAAAGTCCTCTGTGTCCTCCCTGTTACTGGGAGGTGCTTTGGTTTCCCCTGCTTGGACAGACCCAGCCCAGGGGCTCAGCCTGGGCTGCAGCATCGCCCGCAGACATCGGGGTCCTGGGTGGGAACATTCACACCAGGGAAACTTCAGCCTCGTATGGTGGGTTGTGAACCACCATAACTGACCTTCAGGGTTTGCTCCAGCCCCCTCCCTTAATGAATACTGTAGAAACATTAAGAAGCACATATGCATAAAATGTATGAACTTATATAATATACTTGGGGAACAAATACAACACCGGCTACAGCTTCCCATCTGGCAGTTTAGGTCTCTCAACTCTCCATCATCATAGTGGGATGAGACCTTTGCTGCACCTCCATCAGCAGTACGGCACATCGCTCCCTATCAGTGGGCATAGGCGGTGCTCGGGGTGTGTGGCTGAGCATTTTGATGCTTCCAGGAAAGGGTGGAAACCTCACAGCCACTGCGAAGCCTAGAAGGGGAAACTGAGGCACACAACTTCTCCCCAGGCCCCAGAAGGATTAATTGCCAAAACTGAGCTTTCAGCCTCAAAACACAGTTGGCTTCCTGTGCTCGCATGGTGGTGCTGCCCCGTCTCTTGTCTCCTTCTGCACATCAGTCTGCCCATCAAGATTATGGTCTCTGGTGTAACACTGCTGGGGAAGGTCCTGCATGCACAGCAGGTGGGAATAATCTGACAAATCATTTCCAGACCAGAGCAAGCTGCTCCCCAGCAGGGATGTCAACAGGGAGAGGTTAATCCTCCCAGGCCCAATGCTGGTGACACCAAGTTTTACGGGCTGCATCCAATGCACGTCCATCCGTACCAAGCACTGGCGCGGCATCCGGCAGGCTGTGAGCTAGCAAGAGGCCCCGTGCTGCCCTCCTTGCTCTCTGATTAACCCTGAGGGACTCCTTGCAAGGCATCTTGCCGCTTTGTGCTTCCATTTCCCCACCTGCGATACAGCTTGCCACTGCAGAGCAGAGAGAGATGTAAAAATACAGAGTCCATTAAATATTTTTATGTATTTCTCTGCTGCTGACATCTAGTTACCTCTGATCAAATCCAACCAAGATCCTTACCGGAGCAATTCAGACTTCCAGAGGAAGCAAGCTCCGGTTAAAGGTGATCTTTGAAATAGTCACAAGCAAAGGATCCAAAGAGGTGTAACCCAATCCAATCCAATCCAATCTGCCAAAGCCATCTTCTACTTGCACAGGTTTAATAGAGTTCAAATCCAGAAGGGCCCATTATAATCTTCTAAAGCTGCGTTTGTGCATGCAGGCGTGGAGGGAGGGAGGGAAGGTGGCTGAGAGTCCTCCAGGCTGGAAGGGTTGCGTGAGAGCAAGCAGAGATGAGAGATAAAGGCAGCGTGGATGGCGATTTGTGGGATTTGGAAATGGTAAGGAGATGGGGAGATCTGGCCAAGCCCCGACCTCCGCACTGGGTCCTGCCACACATGACCCCATTTTCCCCCCAACAACTGGTCCCAGTTGTCAGTACAAACTGGGACCAAACACCATGGCAGCCGGACCGCAGCCAGTGCCGCAGCCATATGGCAGCATCCCCAAACCAGCCCCACCAGCCAACGCACGCCCGCGAGGCTCCGCGTGAGCAGCCAGGCAACATTCAGCTGCTTTTCTCCTATAAATATAAACAGGACTGATATTTTCTTCCACCCAAATTTTGCTTCCTTTTTCCCCTCCTTGTCTCCTGCAAAGGATGAACCCAAAGACGTCACCTCATGTCCCACGCCAAGCCCGGAGCTGGTGGTGCACTCAGAGCCGTTCGTAGGTTTGGCTTACGTCTGCTCTGATGAAGCTGAACAAAAACGAGCTCGGGAGGATTTTAATTTTCCAAGCTTTAGACGAAAAGGATTCATTTAAAGCCTTTAAAAGATTTAGCCCACTTCGCAGTTCCTTCCAGAGCTCGGTGTTGTGCTCTTTAAATAGGAGACATGTTTTAAAGCTCCTGCCATCATTTATTAAATTAGCCTCAGACTTGCAAATGCAGCTCCCTCTTATTGAATCTTGTAATATTTATTTGCCAAGTTGTGATATTTGAAACTGCACATGTTACACGTTATTGGGGAAAGAGGGAGGTGATGGGGAAGGCGTGAGGGGATGGGGAGGGAAACCACTTCTACTGTAAATTCTGTAAATACATTTGCACATCCCAAGAGGGGTAGGGAAAAGGTATTGTAATTAAAATGACTGCCAGGGTATTTTAAACAAGGGAGAATAAATAGACTTTTCTCTGCATGGCACAGGCTCCTTTAACTCGGAAACTTCGTGACAGAAGATGATTAAAAATATCTTATGGCGTGTCTGAAATCTGCAAGCTTTGATGAGAAAAATGTTCTTGGGAATGAAAGGAGATCAAGTGAAGGAGGAACAGTCTCCTACACAGTGTTTTATAGGCCCAATTCATGACTGCAGATGTCGCAGAAAATAATAATAAAAAAGCCTTTTTTCTCCTTTTTTTCTTTTCCCCTACCTAACAGAACAGGAGAAAAATACCCGCAGGGACTCCTGTAGCGAGAAGATCCCTTTTGCTCTGGCTCTTGGAGCAGCGGCGTTTCATACAGGCGAGAGGATGCTCCAGGAAACCATGGCGATGGCTGAGGAGCTGCCGAGCTCTCGCCTAGAGATGTCACTCCCGAGTCGGAGAGGGCGCAGGGCTGGCCCTGGTACCCTGCATCCCGCTCCGCATCCCGCTCCAGGCTGCCTTGGCTTGGACAGAGAGCCGGAGTGTGTCCTGCCTGCTAAAGGAAAGCTCTTTTAGCTCTGCCAGGTTCAGCCCCGGAGAGCTGCTCTGCCTTTAACACAGCCCCGGGCTGCTCCTGGCAGAAGCAGCAGCAGCTCCTTCAAGGGCTGGTTGGAGAAGGGCCGATCTCTGGAAGCGAAGGGGCTGGCAGCTTTTCCCCACGCCCAGCCAGCTTCTCATCCGAGTGACTGAGCTTTACCAAAGCTGCGGGGTCTAAACCTGGCCTGCATTGCTCACCTCTCCCCAAAATCAGCCCCGAAACCCTCGGGTGGGCAGGGGGATGCTGCCCTCAGCCCCATGTTCCCCCTTGCCGGAGGGCAAGGTGGCGGCTGGGCCACTGGGGTCGCCATGGAGGGGACTCACTCGTGCCTTCCCCAGCAGGAGCTGGGCAGCGTTGGCTGCAACCCCACTGAACCCCAGGCTCTGCTCCAGCTTGCGGCCAGCACCTCATCTTCCCTCCCATCTGTCTGAGAGCAGGAGCCCTCCCTCCTTCCCCTGTGCCACGCAGATGTGGGGCGAGGAGGAGTGTGGTCAAGCACAGCCACCTGCATCCCCCCCCAACAACAAGATGATGGAATTGGGGCCCATGGTGGGGAGATTTGGGGTTTGCTGCAGTCTGGATGTTCGGATGGGGGATTTTGCAAAGCATGCTGTGCAAGGGGCTCCCTCGGACAATAAAACTGCTCCCACAAGGGCAACTGAGCTTTGGAGGGTTAAAGCAATGACTGGGGAAGAGGCAGCAGCATCCTGCTCAGCTGGCATGGGGGGGTCTGGATGCACCTGGGACTTCAGGGACCATTCCAGGCACCAGAGCCATGCCACGAGAGCTATGTTAATCGGGCACCGCTGCCCACGTCCCACTCCACCAGCCACTGCTCATCTGGACAGGCTGGAAATGCTCCAAACACACTTTCCTTCCTTTTGTTTCAGTTTTGCAAAATTTACTATGAAATAGCTTTCCCTTAAGAAGCAGTTCAATTAAAAAAAAAATTAAAAAGATTGAAAAACTCCCTTGACCAGAAACCCTGCAACACAAATACTCGCCCTGAGCTGGCAACCTCATCGCAGCTTTGGGGCTGGATAAAATTCCCTGTAACCTCGGCCCTGCCCCGAGATGAGCTGGGATAACACCTTGCCAATAGATTTTCTGAAGACCTTAAAACTGGGAGTGCCTGATTTGCAAAATAAGCTATTTCAGATCATTTTGATCAGGCTTTTTTTCTTTTTTTAATGATTCTAATTTTTCTGCCGCTCAGAACCCCGGACCCGGTAACCACGGAAACTCAGCTTCACAGGCAGAGGGAATCGAAAAATACAGGAGCACCACCAGCAAATACAGAATCTAATCATCTCCCTTAACTGTGACATTAAAAGAGCCATGTGACGATGCATAGCTGAAAGAGAGGATTTTATTAGCGTTCGCTTCATAAAACACTCTCCTGCGTATTAGGGTGTGCTTAAGTCGGGGCCCCATGATGCAAAGTGCTGCGCAAGTTACAGCCCCCATCTGAGAAGGCTTATGAGTCCAGCGAGACATGGCAGACCCGGAGTAAGGACAGGAAGGTCTTGTCAAGGCACACTGGGGAGAAGCATCCCTGCAAATCTCTGACGTGCTCTCTTCCTGCCCAAGGCAGGAGAGCAAGGTGATAAAAATGAAAAATCAGGAAAAAAATGCACCAGGGAAGGTTCTTCTTGTGCAAACACTGAATAAAGAGCCTGTGCCTCAGTTTCCCCATTTGCATTAATGATCTAAAAAGCAGCAAAGAGCAGGTCTCTCTTGCTGGGAAGCACAAGCCATTGCAAGCCTCTTCCAGAGGGGCCCAGAGCTGCACCGACAAGTGACCCCATCGCTGCTGGCAGCTGAGGAATTAAAATGGGCAGCATCTGGTGCCTTCCTGACTGCTGGCACAGTTGCCCATTGCTCCTCAGCTTCAAAAACCTCCGGATAAACCTCCCTCCTCGCCAGCACGGTAGTTAACCCGTGTTTTTCTCCAGGAAATTAACCTGCTCCCCCTCGCCATCTCCATCATCCTCGTGTCCCCATCAACTGCTGATGGGTCAGAGATGGTGCCTTGGCTGGGCTATTGCCAGACTCACTCGAGCATGCAGCATTCACAAACTACTGCAAATAGAGAGGTTCTGTCAAAGCCTCCACCCCCAGGGAAATCAAATCCTGCCTCCCAATTTAATTGTGACGAGAGGGCAATCTAAGTCTCGACGAACAGCCACATGGCTGCCCTCTGCACGCACACGCTGCCCTTCAGCCCAGTTCTCAGTCCGGCCGAGGGCAAAGCAGGAGAGACCCAGAGGGAAGAGGAGGCAGGAGAGGGAAGAGGGAGCGAGCGTGAGGTTGTGCGGCTGGAGGGATCGGAGGGCTGGCAGGCTCCCGAGGCTGAGCCCAGGTGCTGTCCTGCAGCCCCCCTCCGCCTGCACATGCCAGAGCATCGCTCTAACGAAGAAAGCCTTGGCACAGGCACTGGACAAGTTTTCTCGCAGGCCAGTGGATCCTGTTCCTTATCCAATTCCTACACATGCTCCTCCTGGACCCGGCTCAGCTCTGCTAACAGCCCCAGAACTGGAAACAAGAAGAGAAAGCAAAGATAAAAGGACAGAGAACAGCAGGGAGGGAAGGTTAGGGAATGCTCTCCGGCAGGACAGAGCCTGGGAGGGGGTGGCCGTGGTGGGCTGCCATGAGTGGCAGGACTGGGCAGGAGGAAGGAAGGAGGTGACTTCATCTCATACCAGAGAGCTGACAGCCAGCAGAGGATAAAAGCCTGGGAATCCCTCGGCTCCAGCGAGGAGAGCTCTCAGCTGCCAAGAGCGGAGAGGGAGATGGGAAGCCAGGGTTTGAATTGCAAGCTCAGCCTCCCGCCCTTGGTCTTTCCCACGCCAGCAAAAAAAAAAAAAAAGAAAATATCAAAAGAGTGGCACAAGTGACAGGCGGGACGCCTGGGAAGGGAGCCGGCTGCCGACAGCAATGCCTGCCCCACTGCCTCCCTCCTCACTGGCTGCCAGGAGGCTGCGGGGCACTGGGGAGGAGGATGGAGGGAACATCTGCGGCCGCTGAGCCACACCATCCATCACGCATGGCTGCTGCTGGCGACAGTGTCGGGGCCCACCTCTGAGCGCCTGGTGCAGGCAGCAGCTGCAGAGCCTCCCGCACCTCTGCCCGTTCTCTCCTCCAGCCTCCCACGGGCACGGTCCTCACTTCAATCCTGGGGGAAATCCCCCTGCTTGGGGGGCAGCCCCCCAGAGCCACCCCAGCCTATCCGCACATCTTCTCACTCTTCAATACATTCGAAGGAGCTCACGGGCGGTATGCACCCTGCCAGCCGGCGTGGGAGAGGACGGCGGTCACCCAGCACGGCTGGGTGCATTCAGCACTGCAGGAGATGCACGGGGAGCCTGGCTCCAGCCTTCTTTTGAAGAGCTTCCCCAGCCAGTGCTGAATCGCAGCTCCCAGCTGCACAATTCCTCTCCGGGCTGTTGCAATCCCCACCAAAGATGCCAAGTTATCTCCCAGGAGGGTTTTACCACATCAAGTTTAAACTCCTAAAAGAAACTTCACTTTTTCCCCCCTCTGTCTCTCTTTTTTTCTTAAAATGCTACTCCAAACCTGAGGCCCAACCTCCAACTACCATTCTGAAAAAAAACCCCAAAACACCAACCCATAATCAAAGTAATTACCGCCTCCACTTCAAACATTACATTATCAAGCTAACCAGCTACCCAATGAAGACAATTAATCTGGACATAGGCACCAAAAGAAACTGTCAGCAATTAGAAGTGGAAGCACACATTTGTAGTTAATGGGAAATATTGCACCTCTGTTACATATTTAATTAGTTGATGGAGTGTGTCCCTTCTCAGACATTTTTCTTTTTAAATTATACCTGAAATTAATTTTTTTCCCCACAATTTTTTTTTCCTGTGCAAAAAACCAAAGGAAATAAATAAAGTGAGAGTAATCTGAAACCTGTTTCTGGCTTTTCTTTAGGTTGCAGCTTATAGTGGGTACAGAGGAGTTTATAGACCTCCAAGAGATAAGGAGGAAAAGTTCTTTCTTTTCTTTCAGAGCCTCTTTTTTTTTTGTTCTTAATCTGGCTTTAAGACCTTGACTCTGCATTTTCACACTTCTCCCATAAATCTCATTTTCTTCCCCTTTCCCTTGGGATTATCAGGTGATCAAAGGGGAGGGCCCAGGAGCTGAGTGGAGCTGGGCACATACTGTGATACATTCATTTTAACATTTATTTTACAAATGTTCTAAATTTTATCTTTGCATAATGATGCTGCTTTACATATCTATAGCTGCTTTCATCCGATGATCTCAGTACGTTCTGCCGACTGTTAATTAATTCTCAAAACACCCTGGTGAAGTCAATAGGAATGCTTTATTGGGGTAGTTTTTATCTAATTTGTAGGAGGGAAGGGTAAACTGAGGCAGGCGGAGACTGATGAGGCGTTTACAGGCATGGGACAGCATGACAAAGCCGTATTACAGAAGCCTTGTCTTTGCAAACCCTGTAGAGAGAGACACATCACAGTCGACATGTCACTTGGTCCAACAACTGCACATCCCTGGTTACCAAATAACCAAGATTTAGCCTCAGAATGGTGTTAAATGGGATGTATCCCCACCCACGAAGCTGTGCTCAGCGACTCTGGTACCCACAGCTCCTCCAGACCACGTTCCCCCATGGTTTCATGCCAACACACACCTCTTGGCACAGCCTCAAATGCTCTGGAAGGTGCGCATACAAAGCGTTTCTTTGCTGGGGGTTTTTTTTCTTTTGTCATCCTTGGCACCGCTTTCCAAACACTCTAAAATGAAAACATTTTTATACCCAGAAGGGACTATTTTTCATCACCTCAGAGCAGCGTAGACCAAGAATAACTTTGCTGAAAGCTAACAAATACACACACTGGCTGAAGGCAAGAATCAGTCTGGCAATATACGCTTGCTTGTATGAACAGAAAAACAGCGCAGGGCCCGTCTCTAACCCTGGCCACGACGAGCACCGCTCCTGCACTATTGAAAATCGCAGCATGGGTGGCACACATGGTCCCATCTGCCAACTCCAGCTAGCCTTGCTCCAGCTCCAAAAGAAAACACTCTGCCAAAATCCCATCACTTCAAGCAGAAAGATCCAGCCCGGAGAAATTCAACGTGCCTGGAGGACTGCTGGAACAAACCACAACAACAAACCTGCAGAGAACTGAGCTGGCAAAGACAAGAACACCAAGGCAGCTGCCGTCCTTTCTGCCGCCCTTCAGAAAATCTTTCCTACGTTATCGAACGTCATCGACTTGTTTGGAGCATCGTTGCAAGAAGCGGCCACCCTGGCTGTGAATCGGCTGCTTTATTTTGTTATTTACTGGAGCAAAAGCATCCAAGTTACAACTCAGGTTTGGAGATGGGAGGAAACATCTCCAGCAGTTGAGCTGGTGGAAAGAAAAACCACTTTTCAAGTTGCCTGAGGACAACTGCACACTTTAAAGGGCAAGAATGTGCATGGGTGAGTCTGTATTGCTCTCCATCCTTGGGCAGGAGGCATTTCAGCAGCTCGGGAGGACCCTGTTGGGGTTATGTCTGTGTTTGCCTCTTCTCCCATCTCCAGGTAGTAGGTACAGCTCATCAAACACACCATCTTCTGGGGATGGAAGCAAATGAGACAGATCACAGAAACTACCAGTACCATTAGGTCATTGCAATTTCAAGCTGGCAGCAGCACAAGCTATTCAGCGTAGCGGTGATATCATTTAGTGCTGTCGGCCGAAATTCAAACTGCGTTGAAGTCAAAGGGAATGTATCCACCGGGCTTTGGATCAGCCTGCAAAGCACATGGAGTGCGTAGGCGCTTTCTCTTTTTGCCAGGGACAATCCAAGCAAAACTCAACCTCCTTCTTCCTTCAGCTGAAAGAAAGCATCAACAGAAGACTGAAATTTTGGCCTGAAAAGAAACCAAGTGCTGCTGAAAGCTGGCCCATGGTCCTTGTGCTGAGGATAATGAGAATTACTGAAGTGCCTTTGAAAAGTGTCTTGAGATTGTGCCATCTTATGTCCTGCTAGAACACAGGAATGCAGAAACAACTTACTCGGAGCAGCACAAGTCTCCCATGCTGACCATGAGGTTGCAGTCTTGTCCTCCCCTGGGCATTTTGGGCCATTGCAATGCAGCCCCAGACTTTTTCCCTTGCCCTGAGCCTCTACAGCAGATGCAGGCGGTCAGGCTGCTCTGGGAGCCGTGCTGGATACCCACAGCTAGGGAGCAGGAGGGATGCAGCAGTGGGAGAAAGAGCGGGGGTCCCCATCTCATGAAAACCGTCCTCAAAAGAACCCCCCTGCTATTTATTACATCCCCAACTGGACCCTGACACACCATCCCCGATGAATGAATCGCATGCACCCCCTTTCCTCCCAACACACATCTCTTGTATGCAGCAGAAAGCAGACATTTGAGACATCCCTTGGTCAGTCCATCTCTGATAACCCATGGTATCAGCTGTTGCAGGCAAAGATGCAAAACCCCACCTCTCAAATCAACCCCCTTTTTGGAAGTTATAGCATAATCTGCTCAAAGGAAAATTTCCATCTTGTCCCCTCCTTTAGAGCTTAGCGAGTGCCCTAAAGCAGGAGGACTTAATCTCAATTCCGACACTCATAGATGCTTTTAAATCCTTGCTTTGTAGCTCTGGCCACTCTAGTAACTTCCTATGATAAAGGGAAATCTCTTTGTTGGAGAACTGCGCAAAACAGCTTGCCTGAGAGGCAGCCACACATTCGTGTGCTTGACCTGCTTTTCTCACAACCTGAAAAGACCCACGCTAGTGGCAAACCCAGCACATGGTGACAGTCCCCACAGCAGTGTGCTGTGTACGTGCCAGCAGCTGCCCTCAGCACAATTCGGCTGTGGAGAGATGATAGGGGCGAGAGCCCACTGTGCCAAGAGGGTGCAGGGGGAGGGGGAAAGAAAAAAAAAGTTTTCCTATTCTGCTACCAATTTTGTTTTTCTCGCAGGCTGGATCATCTTCCCAGCCCACCCACGGCAGGCAGCTCGACCCTGCCGTGTGCTGTTTTCAGGCAAACAGCTGGGGAACGTGTGCAGCTGGGCAGGTTTTATGTACCAGCATGTTTGGGGGGTTGCCAGCCACTGACTGCATCCTTGTTTCTCTCCTCTTTGAAGGAGAGGTTTTCCATGGCACAGAAGCCAGAGCAAGGAGACCAGATGCTCAGGGACATCCTGAAAGGCTCTAGGGCCAGGTTTCGCTTGTTGCTTCAGGCACCTGTCATATAGGGTGGGCATTTTTGGACGCATGGTGCTGAGGGCTGTTGCCTGGGGGTGCTGAGCACTTTTGAAACCCAGAAGAGTGTGTGGCCCACGCAGCCTGGGGAAGCGAAGGTGGGGACCAGAGCAGATCCCCCTGTCCACATTAATCAGTGAACACTGCAGGAGGTCACAGTGGTAAATGGTGTTGCCTGGATGACGGGAAGTGGATGAGAATAAGTGCAGGCTGGGAACAGAAAGGCATGCCTACTTCAGAGCAGAGTCCAAGTGCCCTGGACCAGGATCCCCACGGGAATAAAATGGGACCAAAATCTTAAGTACTGTAGGATGGAGCGTGGTTTCTGAAAGAGGATTATGAGGCTGGAAGCTCATGGCCACAGGGGCTGTGTTCGATGACTCAGTCTCTTCTGTCCTGCATCATCAAACAGCAGCATCTGTTTGTGTCCTGCAGCCTGAGTAAAGAATTCCCTTTTTTATATATTAGCGCAG
Source organism: Balaeniceps rex (assembly GCA_013401315.1). Lineage (NCBI taxonomy): Eukaryota > Metazoa > Chordata > Aves > Pelecaniformes > Balaenicipitidae > Balaeniceps > Balaeniceps rex. Next base: position 280,790 of record VYZW01061501.1, on the reverse strand, counting down.
CCATGTCCTGCCTTACATGCCAGCACTGGTACAGCCACAGGGCAGAGTATTAATTCTCTCTTAAGCTGGTGTGACGTTCTCATTATAGCAACCCGCTGTCAGCTCCTCCAGGTTGTGCAGCGCTTGTCTTCACTGCTGCAGAGCGGATGGAGCCGGGTGACTCCTCGTCCTATCACGGGGAGCTGAGAGCTGCCCATAACAATTTTCAAACAGCTCCTGCCTCTCGCGATGTAGTCACACACAGAGAGTCGGCAAGGGACAGGGTGGAGAGACACAACCCTGCTTATGGGGGTCTACCAACGGGGTAGAGGAATGGAGAACACCAAAAGCCCAAAGGGTTTGTTACTCTGGGTGTGTCCAGGAGTGCTTTGCTGCATGACAGTGTTTGCAGTGTGGACATACCTTCACAGCAATGGCATGTACTGTGATCTGCTGAGCCCAGGAGCTTCTCTGTACTCTGAAATACCAGAGTGGTAGGACCTCTTCCACCATGCTGCAGAGACCGGGGAATGAGGAAGGGCCCATTGCATTGGCAGAGCTCTGCATCGGGAAAATGCTTGGCCCCATCTGGAGGGAATTATCAGAAGAGCTGTTTGTCAGCTGCTTCCAGATGGAGGAAGGGCTGAGATTTTACACCACGAGCCTCCCCCAGAATAAAAACCAGACAGGCGAGGAGATTTATTACACACAAACCTCACAGAATTACAAATGCCCCATGGAAGGAGACCTGCCTGAGAGAGTGTTTTTTAACTGGCATGCGAGAACAGAGCAGGCTCGCCAAAATTACCTTGGAGCATGGAAAATGGAGCAGATCCCTGGCTGGATTAAACAATGGCATCAGCAAATGCCTAGTTTGAGAAAGGAGGGGGAAAGAAGAGATGAGGGCTCTCACTTGAGGACCACCCAGGAGATGAAAGATGCTTACTTGAACTGCTGCTGAGCCCTGCAGCTTCGGCTGGTGCCTACATCAAATTCAGAGACTGTGATGATCCCCCAGACTGATCTGGTTGCAAATGACTTCAGTGGGATTTGAGATCTCAGGGAGTGGGATCTGGTCTCATCCCTCCCTTCACCAAGAATGAGTTTGCATGCGAGAAATCGCCCCTAGAGATGACTGTACAGTATTTTCATGGAGTTTTTTTATACATCTTGTTTACCTGTTCCCAAATTGCAGGAGTCATTTTTATTTCTTTGTTGCTAAGTTTTCCACAAAAGCTTTGCTAAAAATCAAATTGTGTTTGAAACAGATATCGAGCATGTTTTGTTTCCTGACAACCACACATAGAGATTCAATTTGTATATGCTTCTCAGTGAATATGTCATACTGTGATTGCTCACACATTAACTGACACAGCAGAGCTGGATGGGAAATGTTTTTTCTATTCCACGAGAATTTCAGAGGCTAATAAAAACACGAATGGGTTTGAAAGAGACCTTGATGTTTTGTAATGTGTAAGACAAAAGGGTTTATTATTTAATTAGCCAAAATGTTGAACCAAAAAGGATGCTTTAAATTTTGAAAAAAGTCAGTATGGAAACTTATAACTATTTTCTTCTCCCAAATTAAAAGGATTTCAAATTGGGAAAATGAAAAAGAAAACTTTGGGAAAACAAAAGGAAGACTTTGTTGTGTGAATAGTCTCAGTTAAACAAAATCTGACATTTTCTGCCAGAGCCCAAACCAGAAGCTGCAAACCTGATCCAGCCACTCTTGCAGACAGCATCACCCTGACAAATGCTCTTCTCTCAACAGTATCGGCTCACACATTTCCTCTAGAAAAACAAAGATAACAGCTAACTTCCACATAGTGTGTACAGATAGAGAATAAACTTACACTGCTTATTATCCTACATGCAGGGACATAACTCTCCCCTTGATCTTCATTAAAGAGAGAAGGGAAATTCCAACGTTTCAGAGGCTTTGTTATTATCTTGAGTACAACAGCAGCAACTAGAGAAAGCATCCAGCAAGACAAGACAGGGGACGAGTTTTGGAGACAGGGCACAGCAGCTCAGACATCCATCAGGTCTGTGAAGCTGAGCTGAAGAATTCCCAGCAGTGAACATTTCATCTGCCCATCAACATTCCTGCAGTGGGGAATTGTGGAGTCAGAAAAAAACAACAGAAAAGGAGAAAGAAAAAGAAATCAAATCCCACACTCATTTTTGTGATGTAAACACAAGATTTGCCTCAAACACAGCAAGGCTACAGGAGTCAAATTCGCTCCTGCAGTCGCCAGCTGCACCAGGGCTGCATGGTGCACCATGGTGGAGCGGGCAGCATGCCTGAGCCCCTGCCCTTGCTGCACTGTGCTGCCTGCACACGCGTGGAGGGACACACACATCCCTCCTCTTGCCTCTTTATGCACCAACACCTCAGCTCCTTGAATTTTACACCGATCAGGCCCTACTCATCCAGGCACTACTCTTATCCCCCTCTTAGAACTACCTGAGCCTCAGAGCACACGTTTTTGACGTGCTTTGCACTGTCCCTGACGCACATGTGCGTGCCCACGCACCCGTCTGCTCCCTATTGCACTCTCCCTGCCATCGCTCACACACACATACGCATCTGTGGTTCACAAACACATTTCTGCTGTCTGCTACAGTGCTTTCCCCTTGCATTCGTCAACACAGAAACCTTTCTGCTCCTTGCGCTCATCTGTCTGATCTCACTTTCCACGCACGCATCACCAGTAGGCAACCACACACATGAGCAAACCCCAGATGCTCACCAGCACCTCTCTCCCTTCCTCTCTGCATCCAGCAGGGTGGCTTACGCAGCAGCCACGGGAACCAGGGATGCTGACGGCTGGTGGTGGCAGGCAGGTGCCGAGAGGGAGAGAAAAGAGAGAAAAATGCGTATTTTTGAAGTGAAGTTTAGCTGCAGGGTTAACTGGATGATGAACGATGGCAGGTGCATGCTTAACCGCATCCCGCTAGCAAAGCCTTCTTCCCTCTCTGCCCACTGCAGTGCCAATGTAGCAGCTCCACCGCACTGAATGCTGTTTCAAGGTTACTTAAGCGATAAATTATGTTATATGCTTAACATCCCCAGCAATAACACCCACCCATGACGTGCTCATCCTCCCCATTTATTTTCCCTTTGCAGATGCATGGCTGGAAAACTGCTCCAGCTTTCACCTCATTACAGGGAAGGAAGGGCCATTTCCATTCAACAAGCTGCAGAAACAGCTACAACTCGATAACAAAAATAACAGGGGGCAGATCCTCCACCAGCACAACCTCTTTTTGCTCTGATGAAGTTTTGGGAGCTGTGCTGGTTTACACCAGCTGCGGATCTACTTTCTGCAACACATCACACAAAGCATCAGGAAAAAATATGTAGTGGATTCAGGCAAGAAGTAAAAACCACAAGGATCAGTGGCAGAGCTGCTAAAAGGGAATCATTGCAGAGTAATGGCTCCACGTGCACTGCAAGCTGCAGATGAAAAGGAAAAGAAACTTAGAGGGCCTGATTCTCTCTCCAGTTTTAACTATACATCAAGAGGACTGATCCCAGAGGACTCAGTCACCCCTTTTCCCCAGTGGTTCCAGGTATAAGCAGCAAGTTTCAGTCCTGGAGAAGTCCTTTTATGCCCAGAGATGGACATTTTATTTCTAGCACTGAGACAGGAGCTGACCTAATCTCATACCTCGCATCAGCCTCCACCCAGCTGCACCTTGGTTAGATGCATCTAAAAGGGCAACACATCCGCTCCTCCATCCCACCCAGCCCTGAGCATCCCCCAGGGAGAGCAGCACGGAGGGCTGGTCCATCCGTCATTCCTCACGATGCCAGCTGGCTCCTTCAGCAGCATTGCCCGACATGCTCTGCTGTCAGACCTTCGTGTGCCAGATGCCCTTGTAGGCAGCTGCGTGCAGGATTAAGAGCAACATGTTCAAACCATGTACAATTATGTGCAACTTTCTCCACTGCAAATAGATGGAGTAGCAATGAAGCAGCAGTTAATGGTCTCGCATTAGTAAAAGGACAGTTGTGTGGCCACTGTCCATTACAGCCAGGGCAAACGAAGATGAATGAAAGCGAGTTTGGATGCTCCGTATGCCTCTATTTACTGGATTGTGGGAAGCATCACAAGGGAAAATTTGCAAGGGGCAAACAGTTACAATTCCTACCTGAATCCCAGAAAGTAACACATTTAGCTGCAGATGCAAAAATCAGGTCACCTGAGATTTCAGTTTTACCTAGTCCTACCTCTCCATTGCTTTGCTGCAGTGGCTCTCAGAGCTCTTATCAGCCATAATCTCCAGCAGCCCTAGATGGGGGATGAAAAGGGGCATCCCCAGACTGCAGAGAAACCACCAAGAAATAAGGCCATGATGAAAAAATTAACCTGTGAGTACCGTCAGGAGCTGTCTCAGAGGAACAGAGTACCACCACTAGGTCCCAGCAACTTCAGCTGGTGGAGGGGAGGAGGGCAGAACATGGAGCTACTAAGGAATAAACCCTCAGCATCTCAAATAAAACTCCAGAAGACAGGAGGCAAATCTCAAATAAAACTCCAGAAGACAGGAGGCAAAACAAACTTCATGGACATACCTGAAAATTTGGCCTGAATTTCAAGGTCATGTAGTGAATTAGCAAGAACAGGACCCAGGTGTCCTGAGCATGATCCCTTTCTACCCTAATCATCATGGCCTCACATAACCATTTGTGCAATTGGCTTATTTCACAGAGTGACTTATAGATGCTATTGTAAGCAGATCCAGTCAATATATTTATTTTCCTTTTGATGTACAGCTACAATAGGAAGCCATGCATGAAGTTTATTAAACCTGGCTAATTTTCTATCAATTCTGCAAAATATCGATTCTATGCATTCAGTTATCTCACTCAGCCTCAACCTGGAAAGAGAATCATTTAAAAACAACCAAAAAAAGCATCTAATTCCTCTGAAACAAAGCTAATCCAAGACTGCAAAGTGTCACCGTTCTCATGGGCAGAGCCCTTTGATTGATTGAGCCAAAGACAACTGTGTTATTTAGGAGCCATTTGCAAGCTGGCAAATTAAACAAGGCTTTTTTTTTCTAGAGGGCAGGTGGGGGGAAGAAGTAACAGATTTACAGTAGCAGTAAAACATCCAAATTTTTTTTTTTTTCCTCTGACAGAGCCAGATTCTGCAGGTTATAGGGGCAGGAAAGCAGCACAGAAGGCTCTGCCATTCTCCATCTCCCCAGGACCATTGCAGGGGCTGAATCCCTTTGCTGTACCAATATTTTGACGTCTTCCTGGTGAGTCAAGAGCACAGCCGGCCTCTGTAGGGGTACAGGGCAGGATCCTGACACACAGTGAAAGTGTGGAGGAGGTACCCCAGTGACACATTAGCAGGGCCCAAGCCTCATAGGAGGGTGAGCATCTCTGCAGGAGAGTATTGCACTGCTCCTGAGCACACCCTGGGCAGGCACCACTTCTGAAACCATGAGTTTTTGCAGGTGTCTGGTTCTTCAAAACACAACTGCAAGTCCTGTCCAGCAGGCAAGTCTCAAGCTTAACCCCTGTCTCTCTGCCTTTCTCAGAGCGTTTGCATAATAAAACCAGAGACAGGGAGTTTTCTATCTTTAAATCTTAAATCCTAACCGATATTCTGCACAAGCAAACTGTTATTGTGTCCATATTGTGATGGAAACCAGCAATAAACGTAAAGATGCTATCCAAACCAATATCGCAACATGCTTTACCACATCAATCTCAGGGTACCTACACTTGGATTAGCACGTCAGGCCAACTTTCAGCGACTTCCTTCGGTTTAAACTTAACCTGCTGCTTCTCCCGTGCCGTAGGCTGCTCAAGACCAGCTGTGAAGCATCATTGTACAAGACAGAACATATGCACAAGTAAACAAATTAAGGCTATCTCCAAAACAACAGGCCCCTGGCTTCCTGGAAGAGCTGCAAAGAGAAACTTAATCAACAGCAGCGGGTGAAACGGTAAAGGGGAGGAGATGGACCTCTGCTAATGAAGGCGATGCTTTCAGATTGCAAATGCTTGCTCGCAGCACGCGAGGAGGCAATGACAGGGTCAGCGCAGCGACATGAGAAGCGCAGAGACGGCAATCATGCTGGCTCCAAGGAAACTCTGGTTTTCACAGCACAGAGCAGCCAGTTTAAGCACATGCAGAAAGAAAAACAAGGCGCTGAGCAGGGCACAGGCTCAGCCTTGCCCCTGCCTGTTATGATGGGCAAGAGCTCAGCTGTCGAGGCCGGATTAGGGCCAGTACCATGGCCTCTCTGGGCCTCCCTGGCTCCCTCCCCAGGGGCTCATTAACAGTCTGAAGTTGCAGCAGTTAAATCAGTTGAATACCAAGACAGTTAAATCTCTGCACACCTCTGCGCAGATGCTTTGGCGTCAGTTTAAGCCTGCCTGCCACTGGCTTCACCTTGTGTCTTCAAATGAAGGAGTGCCGACGTGGGAAAATAGCAGAAACCTTTCCTTGCACTTCCCAGCTGCAGGCAGGTCCTCTCCGGCTTCACCCTAGAGCTGAGGATTCTTCTCTGATAAAAACCTCTGCCTTGACCCTACAGGCCCAAGTGGAGTGCAGTTGCTCACAGCGTATCCTCTTGGGAGCTCATGAGCAGCAAAATTAAACTGCAACAAATTTTATTGCAAAGTGTGATAATTTAGCATTGAAAAAAAATCCATATTTTTCAAAAAACACATGCATATATACAGCTGTTTGCTCCTCTCTAACCTTATGTTTTTATGACCAGCTAAATCTCCCTGGTTTTCCTTTTACCCTGAAAGAGCAAGACAGTCAGCAAATGCTCTCTGAGCAAACCTGGAAACCCTCCGAGATATCCCAGTGTCTCTCAGGCCAGTTGTCGCAGTCTGCCTCCTTGCTCTGCACACCAGACTCACCTCCCTTTGCCAAAGCAAGCTGCTGGAGAGACAACTGGGAGCCCGAGCTCCTCCTTACCTCAGGCCGCAGTCTCAGAGCAGAGTCTGGCACTGAAGTCTAACACAAATCCCTGGTGTGATAACAAGCAGTCAGGGCATCTGAAACCATGAGCAAACTGTCCACGATTTATTTGGGGTTTACATATGCCATCACTGGGTCAGAGCTACTTTGCCTCAAGAGGATGAGACATCTGCTTACAGCTATAAAACCAAAATTAGGACAGTCTGACTTGAGATGGGTCAGTGTATTCGCATGCTCACAGCCCGGTGCAGGATGCAAACATCCTACAAGCAACCCAGCTAGGGGAGACCACGCTCACCCCTCATGCACATGGCTAGACCTGGGCAAGCCTGAATTTGAAGGAGAGGCTGTTCAAATTTAAATCAGGTAAAAATACAACTTGTACATAGTCAAAGGCTGAAAGGTATGGGCTGCTTCATTGTGGTGCATACCCTTACTCATAAACACAGGCTAAATGGAGAGGAGGGAAGTCGTCTTTGACAGGCGATGCCCACAGACAGAGCTACCACGGATTATCATCACACCTCCAGGTCAAACAGATGTTTCCTTTCAGATACAGATGTGCCAATGGAAGACATCACTGCTCCAAGATACTCTTTGCTCCCTCCCTGCCAGATGTTCCTAGGCCTACAGTCCTGACAGCTAGCAGAGAAAAGTGTTTAAAATAACTGGCTGATTTAAGACAAGTGTCTCCTTAATCCTAAGCAGTTAGAGGTTGTTTTATGCTCCAGACTACAAAGGTTTATATAGCTAGTTTATTATATTTTTAAAGCTGCCTTAATAAGAGTAACAGTAAAAGCATCTTAGGCAAGGCAGGAGGAAAGCTAGACTCACAAGTTGGAAGAAATAAGAAACATATAATAAGCTAGATGTTGTTATTACACAACCTAAAATCCCCTAGAAGCACATGAGAAGAAATCAGTGTCTTCACTGCCATAAAACTGGTGGAAGTTCATTGGTTTCTCCTCTTTGCAATTTCCCTCTCTAGCTGGAAGGGCCTGTATCTGGGACTGAAACGTGGAGAAGTCTGACTTTGCACAAAGAATCAGCACCTCCATTTGTAAAAAAGCAGCACGGCTCTAATCCTCTTGTTCTCCCTGGTAACCAGGAAAGCTGCAGTTCTATTATTTCTGAGCAACTTTTCTCTGTCAACACACGCACAGGCACACCAGGCCCAGCAAACATGGAATGAAAACCCACAGAGGAGCCCATTCAGCTGAGCGCCTGCATTGGTCTGGACGGGTTCACCAATTCACCACGTCAGAGGACACCAACAGCAATGACCAGCACTGTCAGGGAATAACTCAGGGAAGTTATTCCTCGACGACTGTTTCTGGGTGGCAATATCTGTGCAGATCCCCAAGCATCACTGCTGAGCATAGCCAGCACGCCCCCTCCCTCTCTTGGCACCCTCTTTCCTTTTACCCTGGCACCATCTCATTTATAACCTCCTCATTTAAAATCCCAACTCTTTTCTGAGGTAGCAAGTTCTCCAATCCAAGAAGGAACCTCTTTAGTCCATTCCCATCTCAACAGGAAGGGAAATCCCAGCCCATTTTGTGTTGCAGGAAATCCACAATACCTACAGCAGTGCTGCTGGCGCCTGGAGTCTGGATGAGCTGTGTCTTATTGCTTTTCCAATCCATGCCTGTTTTCCAAGTCCTCTTCCAAGACAAACCAGCATCAAGGATGAGCGAGGCAGCTCGAGCCATACAGCCCTGAATAGCACTTACAACTTGCAAAAGGGGCTCTGTGTCATTCAACTGTTGAATCCTGACACAGCGATGTGCTGGCTGTAGTCTGGTGTGTAGTTCCAAAGGTGGCAAGAGGCTTCATCTACAGCTCCTCCAGCAGTCTGGAAGACCCATACTTCCCTGGTGGGATCACTGCTGGAGGCCATCAGTGCCCTGTGGTGTAGCTGTCATAAAAAAGGGGGTCTCCAAAGGGCTGTGCTGGCACTAATCACACCTGAGCAGTGTAAGATGGCAGGATCCCCTCCATGACTACTGGGAAAAGAGCTGCACATGTACAAAGATGCCTTCACAAGGCGGATCTGCCACATCACTGTGCCAAGCTGAGATGCAGGTCCAATTTTGGCTCCTGTTGCACAACCCTATCTTGCTCCCCAAATCCAGTAATTTTCAAATCTGGGCTTTTGCTCAGGTTTCATCACTCATCAGCAGTGGATTGCGGGAGCTAAACTCTTGTTGTAAAGCAGCGATTCCATTTTCCTCTGGTCTTAAGCAGCTTCAATCCATCTTACTGCATTACAGAGCCCGCTCTGATTGTTCTGCTGTAGTGAGTAATAACAACTTGTACTTCGCAGATTACCCCAGGGAACTGTGCTCCTGGCTCTGCCGTACCACCGGCTCTGCAGGGCGGGCACACATCTGCCCTCAGCACCGCCAGGGACAGGGATGTGGCCACAGGAATGAACATGCAGAGAAAATTGTGTGGGAATATGTGGAAGAGCGAAGGGAGCTGGTGTGCAGCTGGTAGCCATGGGGAAACTGGGGTACCCAGTCCTGCGAGGGGTGAACATCCCAGGTGAACATCATGGGATGGGGGACAGGGGTAGGGTATTAGGGAGGAAGAGAGATGAAAAAAATGGGACAAAAGAGAAAAGGAAGATCAGAAACATCTGGAAGAGCATGTGCTTGTGCCATCATGGCGTAACCTCATGCGGAGAGCAGGATGGAAAGCTGCTGTGACTGGGCTTCACTGGCACAGCATAGGGGAAGGGCAAAGCATGTTTTCAGCCATGAGATGGGGGCAGAAGCAGTTTTTGCCCAAATCTCCTCCTTTTTTGCACATCCAAATTTCCCAGTGCAATCCAAGGGGAGGAAAACAGTCCCCTGTGAAACAACCCCCTTAGAGCTGCAGTTGCTTGCTGCAGGGCCCTGTCAGGGCTGTCGCTGTGAGGAGGAAAGAAATAAGGATGGGAGAGAAATAAGGGGGAAGAGATGGGGAGCCATGGAAGAGGTGTGAGGGGAAGGCAGAGGCACCCTGGGAGGCAGCAGCCTTTGTGGAAGGACAGAGAAGCTTCCAGAAGGCAACAGCTGGCCTGGGCTGCCTCAGGCACCTGCCAAGAGCCTCCCCACTGGGGCCGAGGCACCCCAGCTCCCTGTCCCCACTGCCACCAGCATGTGTCACCCACTCCTGTCCCCCTTCTGCATGGCCACTGTGATCCTGTGCCTCCAGTGGGCTGCCAGCAGTCATGCCAACGGCACTGGGCCGGGTGGCCTAGCTCTTGCTGCGTGCCTGGGGCTGCCCCTCACCAGGGGCAAGATGGTGGGCAGCCCTGCTCTTGGCCATGCCCACACAGCTTCCTTGGGCCTCAGCCCCCAGTGCTGCAGGGCTGAGGGCCCTCCTGCTCAGCGAGGGGGACACAAGATCACCACCAACTCACCAGGCTTTGGGGACATTGCACCAGGTATTGGGGAGATCAAGGGGAGTAGGGAAATGTAGGAGTAGGGAATACAGACTGGAAGGACAAATGCAATACTGAAGACATATCCTTGGCTCTGCCCAGTTTGGGCAGCTGATCACATACAGGTCTGCTGCACACTAGAAGATTTGCAAGGGCCACAACCACAGAACAGAAGCAGCATCTAGCTCTTGCCAAGCCCCTGGACAACTCCTCCTGAGGCTCCTCCTCTTACTCTGTTTAAGCTCTCCCTCCCAAAAGCATGCACAGACAGGTTTATTCCAACAAAGGGGCCAATTACCACAGTTACCAGCTAATTTTTACCACAAAACCTGGTTGATGAAACAAGCACAGTTCTCTACTTTTTTTTTTTTGCATGCAGATAGTTAAAAAGAGCAAAAAACCTGCTAAATGGAGAAGAAGTTTTTGCTTTATGTCCAAGGTTTGCAGGGCATTTTGCCAAAACTAGAAGAGGCAAGATATTATTTCCAGCACCAATATCTAATAAAGAAGATGTCTCCCTCCCTTGCAGGGCAAACAGCTGGAACTGGAATCCATTTCCAGACGCAGATACTAAGTTGCAATGGCCCAGATTTGCACAACTACCTTTTTTAATTGTGGGCATTAGCAGATTATGGGTACTTTTGTAGCAGGTCCATAAATCACTGCTTTATAATCTTCTGTATGCATTAGGGCACAGATTATCATGCTTGTACTTGGTAATAACAGAGGAGAGATTGCCTGGACCCCTGGGAAATCCAGGAGAAGCACCTGGTAGAACACAGGAGCGCGCAGTGCCAAGACACATGTAGGGGACGGTGCACACAGCAGCGCTTGCAGAGCTCCTACAAACCTGCTCTCCATTCCTCTCCCATGGTGGCAAACAGCAAGGCACAAAACCTCTCCGCGCTCATGACTCCATTTTCTCATCTACCCAGCTCGCATTCTGGGTGGCAGCTCTAACTGTTTCAGCTATCTATTTTGTGAAGGCATGGGTCATCCTTTCCTTTCATCCTAGATGAAAGGAGGTGGTTACATGCACCAGTTTCTAAATCAGCTCCTAGCAAAAAAATCATTAACAAAAAGGGTGCAGGTCTGCCTTCCAGCCAGCTTGCTGCAGAGCTGGGGACTTGCTCAGTCAGCAGGAGGTAGGTAAGCATGTCCCACATATCTTTCTTTTAAGAGCAACTGGGAGCACTGGAAGCACAAAGGTTTTCACTGGAAGGTCACTAGATGGCCCTAGATCTTCCTTCACAGCAAGTCACTAGTATTTCAGCTCCAGTAGCCTGGTCCTCGCTAATCTTACAGCATGACCCCAAAGGAGCAGCATGCCCTGATAAGAAGGGCACCGAGCTAGAACCAGGGATACCTGCCAAGATGTCTTAAAAAAAAAAAAAAGGCATTTAACCCCCCGTTGGCTTTTTCTGCTCCTGGCCTTTGGCTGTTGAGGGCAGGGAGAGGCTGTTGTGTGTCTGTGCAATGCCACTGCCTGTGGACCCAAGACACCGACCTAATACAGATAAGGACAAAAAGTCTGATTATGTACAAACTCACATCATCCTACTGCCAGGCTGCTCTTTTCACGCTGCAAAAACCTCAGAGGGGAAAAAGCCATCTAGACTTATTGCCCAAGTTAAATCAATGCTGGATCTGGAGCCTGTAGTGCATGTTTTGTTGGAGTTGTAACGATGTCCACATAAGTCAGTCTCCTCTGCATCTCTGTTACACAGTTTAAGCTGTTTGGGCAGGACCAGAGTTAGATTTTGCTAGCTGTTACGTGGGTCTAAATCAGCATTAAACTCCTCTGGATTGAGCAGATACTTCTGTGGAATACTAGCAAAAGGAGGAGCTATTTTTATATCCCAGCTCCTGCACTAAGTGATAGCCCCAAAGCAGTAGTATAAAGGAACACAGGGACTTTGGGAGTGGTGGGGTAAGTGATTGGTTAATAGAGGTAAATGGTCTTTTCCTTTTTTCTAGCTTGGATCTTTGTTCAAGTGGTAAGATGGGACTGGTTCCCTGTAATTGCTCTGCTCTTGCACACAACTGCTGTCTCCCACGTGCGGCTTGTTGACATTTAAATAAATTGCAATTATTCTGGCAAAGTAGATTGCAGGGACTCCAGATAAAATGGGTCAAGAATACGTCCAGGAGCATCTGCAATGTATATAGCACATGAATATAACAGGGGTAGGGCAGGATGAGAAGGAGGGCACAGTGCTGGCTATAACGAATGCAACATGGGGCTGGAGACAGCCTGGCACAGCCCCACATCACGGTGGGACACTTGGCTTAGCCTCACCCAGCAAGAGCCAAAGCCTCCAGAGCACTGACGATGGAGAGGGCAGACAGCAGTGATGCAAATGGAAAGCATGGAGGGAACCAGAGCAGACAGGGCACCACTTTGGCTCTTTCAGTGAAGACCATCTTGGCCAAAGTCCTTCAGCCCTCCTCTCCTTCCTTCTGCAAAAGCATTCAGGGATTTCAGAGGAGGCTAAGGGCTAGAGTTTCCCATCTCACACTATGGGTTGGATATGGGTATCCTGCTCCCCTCCTCACCCAGACTTCAGCTTTTCCTCTTTCCTCACTCCCCAGAGCCTTCTCAGTACCCCTTTCTCCTCTTCCTTGCCCTCCAACCTCTCTTGAAGAGGTTTTGTCCTTTTGGCCACATCTCTCTGGGTTACTGCTAAGAGTTACCAAGATCCAGACTGGAGACTGCTAACACCCGATTTCTCCTTTTATCCAAGGCTTTTGGTGAGCAAGCCAGGATGGCTGCTGACTCCTGCCTTGCCGATTCTAGGATATAAGAGGTGGTGCTGGAGCAACCAGGAGATAACAGCACACAGAATACAGAGGGGATCATTCCTTGGTCCCACATCTATCACAGCTCAGACACATGGCTCCTTGTCTAGTGCCAAAGGCAGACCTAACCCTTATGCAAGCAGCAGGTCACTGGCAGTACATAAAGTTTTGATCTGGAGGCAGAAATAGAGCACTGAGTGCAAGAGGCAAAGATTTTAAAGAACGCTAGGATGATGGCTGCCATCACAAGAAGCATAAGACCAAGCCAAAAATGCACCCTCAAAAAGGTCTCCCAGTGTACCTCCATTTTCTTGTTCATCTCTCATTCTACTAGAAAGCATTTGGCTTCTCCACCCTCCCCAAACCTTTTCCTTGTTTTGTTTTTAAATGCATCAAAATGTCTCCCTGAAAGTGTAAAACTCTTTAGATGAGGGGAAAATAAAATCGATTTGAAATCACAGCTGCTGGGAGTCTCTGGCACACACACACACTGTCTGCTGACATTTTCTGTAGCTCTTTTCCCAGTGAAATCTGTCTCAAGCAGAGCCCAAGGGGGCTAGTAACAAATCAGTTGCCTAGTACACGAGTGATTTTTTAACTACAGGTCCAACACAACTGCACTGGAAACCACAGGGCTACTCTCAAGTGGATCATTAAACAAAAAGGGCTGTTTGTTAAAAGGTACAGGTTTTTAGGGATTTGTGGTTCCAAACTGACCTGGGTTCACTGCATATTCAGACCTAGTTTGTTCTGACAACCAGGAGAGCTATTGCATCCCCATCAGGCTGACATTCCTCCGGGCACCAAGCAGTCACCATATGAGTTGGGAATAGCCTGAGAGATGGGAGCTTCTGCTGTCAAACACTCTGGGAGAGAGGGACAACACTTGTGCCTTATGCTTTCCACTCCTTTTTGCAGCTTTTTCACCATAACCAGAATTTTTAAATCAGTTTTTATAGCTAGAAGCTAAAGTCTTTTTTCAGCCATTTCTAGCAGCTGAGGTTTTAAAGTAAATAAGGTGAAAAGCCCCAATACAACAGTTGATGGTAGCCCTCCCAAGCTCACCCACAACCCACTCTCCCTGTTGGTAGGACAGGAGTCCAACAAGCTCACCCCCAGCAAGAGCCCAAGTCTATCAGCCCCTTCAGCAAATCTAGCTGCTCACTCAGGGGCCTTGAAGGTGGATCGGCCCTCTGAGAAGTTTGGGTAACAGCAGAGTGAGGCCGCACAGGCAAAGAGAGACTTTCAGCTGCTGCTTGCTGCCATTTTGACTGACAGTTACTGATTGACATACTTCAAATGACAGAAACCCTTTCTACCAAGCAATTTATTTGGCTTGGTATTGGTGCAAAGATCACAATTTTAAGGAAAAGTGCACGTTCACAAAACCAATCCAAGCTGCCACACACCCCCCGCAGCAGCAGATAGAGGCTAATGGCTTGTTCCCACTCTGCCACGTTTTCCAGGAATTGCTTTGGCCTCCAGCATGGAGCATTCCAGTCTGCAATGGGCACATAGCTGATGGGGAGGCTCATTTATCCTGCCTGCACATCATCAGCAAAATTAAATCAGCATCCTATTGGTACCCAGAGGGAGATTAAACTAGAAGCCATGTGCATAGAGCAGACCAAGAAGGAAGGGGAGAAGAAGTTTAAGCAGGCTGGCAGTAACATTACATGACCCAGCCTTGGGAAACAGTCACTGGGTGTTGTCACAGATCTGCAGAGATGATGTGAGGGTGTTGCTTAGCAGCTGGAGACAACAAAAGAGAGATGAGTTCTATCCTGGGAACCTCCAAACCTATGGAAAACCTGCAGAAACCTCTAGGGCAGAAGCAGGTTTTCACCTCCATCCTGCTGTGGTTCCAAGTCGCAGCATGGCGATAAAATCTCAGTAGGATAGTGCCTCTGTGACTGCCTCTTACATTTTTCCTTTGGGACCAGCCTGGAAATCTGTATTCAGAGCTACCCAACTACATTCAGCATGAATCTTTGGCTCCAACTTCTTCACTTTGTGACTGCCACTGCCTTCTATAATGCTGCTCTTGCAGAAGTCTTTGGTTACATGGCTTACAATGACAGCTCCAAGCGCGTTGCTTATAAAGCCCTGCCTGCATGCTTTGGGCCATGACTCCTGGCAGAAGGGCTGACAGGGTATTTGATGAGAAGAATACCACCAAATGCTTGCCATGCAATAGAGAATCCTCCAGCACCAAGAAGGCCTCCGAGACGTGTATTGCATTTATACAGGGATATGACTGCTCTTTTGTTGAGAAGGTCCTTCATGCCCAGCAGGCTGGATACCAAACCACCCATTGTGTACAATGTGGATTCGGAGCAACTGATTTCCATGATGGCTGATGACAAAGAAATCCAGCAGCTGATTAAGATACCATCACTCTTTACTGGCCAATCAGTCTCCCTTGATTTGCAAGGGACTTCGCAATGCAAGAAAGGGGCATACATCAGACTTCTGCCACCCAAACACTATTAGAGTACTTATCAACACAATGCTAAAATGCTGCAGGAAACTTTCATCATGCAAGATTTCAGGGACACATTCTACACCATTATTGCCACTATCTCAGTTATGGTTGGCTTAAGCTGGTACAAGAGTGCTTGCAAGATAAAGCTGCACATGTACAAGCAGGGAGAAAAATACAAGACCTGTGTGATCTGCATGGCAGAGTACAAGGAAGGGGACCACCTGAAGATCCTGTCCTGTTCCCATGCTTACCACGGTGCCTGCATTGACACCTGGTTCCACACCCAGCCCAGGAAGAAGACACATCCCTTTTGCAAGCAGGTGGTGAACAGCTATGGGCAAGATGGCCTCCTGCCACAGCAGGCTGGTGAAGATGTGAATGAAGAGAAACAGGACCACGAAGAAAATGCATTCAGAGAAGGGCATGAAGATGAATATGTTGAAGAGGAGAAAGATGATGCAAGTGCAGTGGAAGGGGAAGGGTCTGATGCACTGGAGAACAGCACCATTTGAGCTGTGACAGGGATAAGTTATCATTAACCAAGGGAAATCTCCCCTGTGCTTTCCTTCAGCTCTTGCTCCAGGCTGGCTTTTATAGGGAAGCAATTAACACTGCAGTTTTGGTTCCCCTCCCCTGGTCCCCACAATGAAAGGCATGAAGTCTCAGCTGGAAATATCAAGAACTCCTTGAGCCACAGCAACAGGGCAGAAGCAAAAAGGAGGAGGGAAGCAGAGATTTAAGAACATTTGGTATGGGAGCTGGTTTACATCTGCTAGGATGCTTCCCCAGTTCCCTCCCAAAAATACATGTGCATGGACATACAGGCACACACAAAACACACTGAATCTTGCTTTTCAGTGTTACCCAAGGGGAACGCCTAGAAATCCCAGGTGAGAACTGTCCCATGTGTTGCAGCCACCAGGAACCGTTTCCTTGCCTGACAAGGAGAGGGGGGGAAAAAAACACGGGGTACTAAAGCATAGAGATGAAGCAACTCCCCCTCTTACCAGCCGTAAAAACAGAGCCCACAAGCCCCCCTCCACCTCCTCATGACCCAGTGCACTGACATGTGCTGTCCTCACGCATTGGGTGGCTCAGTACAGGTGTCCACTGCAGAGGACAGTGTGGCCTTTAACTACACCAGCAGAAAAACTG
This sequence comes from Balaeniceps rex, assembly GCA_013401315.1. Taxonomy (NCBI): domain Eukaryota; kingdom Metazoa; phylum Chordata; class Aves; order Pelecaniformes; family Balaenicipitidae; genus Balaeniceps; species Balaeniceps rex. The sequence goes on along the minus strand of VYZW01061501.1, from coordinate 263,980 downwards.
CACTGCAAATATTGAGGGCACTTTAAACACTATCTCCTTGGACAGGAGGTGATGCCAGCAGGAGGTAGAGGTCTTTACAGCAGGGTTTGCTTTGTGGAGCTGGGTAGATGGAAAAAAAGAATGCAGCTCTCCTGAGTGTGGCTTAATTGGCTGCTTTTGCCTTTTGGCTGGCAATCTCGCACGCTCAGAGGCTGACATGACAGGTACATGTAACTTCCTGCTACCCAGGTTGTTCCAGGTCATTATCCAAATGTGCCTAAGCGCCTTAAGGGGAGCTGGATTTATGTACTAACATGATGCAAACAGATCTTCGTCTCTTCTCTAGATACATCAGGTATAGTCATGTTATTTGGGCAGCCTCTGAATACATTTCCAACCCGACTTGAAGTGAGAGCAGTAGAAGAAATCAGCACTAGCTCCCCAGGCTGGTATGGGTGGCTCTAACACCCACTGTGGATGGGGCAGCCAGCCAAGTCCCAAACTGCATATGTGGATAGAGCTAGAAACACTCACAAAACCACTATTAGCATTTAATCTCCTATAAAAGAAAGGCATAAAACCTCTTTAGTAAATGCCAAAAATTATGGAAGTGAACAGCTCTAACATACTGTGACCAAGACATCAGACCTGCACAGCTGTACAGAGGCCAAACTCCCAAAATCAAAGGCTCTCCTCTAAACACAAAACATCCTATTTCTTATGGGCAATATCCAAGAAGTGGGCTGTCATCAGATCACTCTATTAGGACCATGCAACAAGACGACACAACTATGGCCAGCAAATAAGACTAGTGCCTCTGAGTATTTTCCTTTTAAGTGGTTACGCTAAGACTCAAAAGGCCAGGAGTTTAGAAAGCGTTCTCTGAAAACACCATGCTGCAGAACTGAGAAGCATGATCTCTGCAACACAGAAACCTGTGTGACTTTTGAAAATAACAACACCTAGATTACTCAAGTATCTTTAAGATATCCATATCTTAGAGAGGGCTGGGAAAAGATACATGAATACATGCGATTGCCATCGACAAGGTGGACCTGAATTGATCACTCCTGGCCCAGGGAAACCCAGACAGCTTCAGGTGGCAGGAAGAGAGGAAACTGCAGTTTCAGAATTTTTTTTGTAGTGGAGAAGTTTCAAACCAATTTTTCCTGGAATGAAATGTGACAGCATTTCTAAGGACTTGATGGAAACAAGTCTTTCTGCAAGTCCTCAGACTGAGCTGTTTCATTGCATTTGTGGGTCAAATGGGAAAAATGATTTTTAAGTCAGTTCACAAGAAAACTGCCCTCCTCTGCAGGGTGTGCAGCCTCCTGGGAGCCATAAATCACTTCCATTGCAGAAAAAGGCCCCTCAGGGTGCCTGAGAAGACAAAGGCAGTTGTCTCCATTTAAGGAAGGAAACAGGTCCTTCGGATGGTGATTAGTGGCAGAAAGTTCATTTAGGTGCCTTTAATTGCCTTCTGGAGGTAACTCTCCTGTCAGCAACTTGGAAGGAGACAGGACTTAGCTAAGGCACAAATGTCTTCATCCACTGCTGAGCACCTGGAGCTGACCTGTAAGCTCTCTGGGGTCCATATGCCCCGCTGAGATATGCGACCCCAGGTGGTCAAAGGGAAGGAATAAAAGGAAAGATGTCAGCAGCATTCCCAGCTCCTGTCTCAGCACACTCTCACTGCCCTCATTCTCCCTCAACCAAGGTCTGAAAAAGCACAGATGCTGCAAACATGCAGGGAGCAGGTTGAAGAGCCAGTATTTTCAGCGTGCAGGTGGCACGATGGGCCAAAACCAGGCTGCTGTCTCCCACAGCAAGTGTCTCACATGCTACTGATGGAAGAGAAGTGATTGAACAAGACCCCTGAGCCAGACCTTGAGATAGTTCTGGATAATCGCACAAAAAAACCACAGTGTCACCCAGCTGCAGAGTGCTGGGCTCAAGAGGAGAGTCCCGGGTGGGAATTCTCCGGGCTGTACTATGCATGAGGTGAGATGAGCTGATCATAGTGCCCTTAATATCTATGAATTTCTTTCCATCTTCAAAAGCAGCACATGCTCTAGATGGGCTGAATTTTTACTGAAATTGGTCAGTAGAAAAATAGATCCTTTTTACAACACAACACCGCATTGCCTTAATTTAAAAAGGAGAGGAAAAAAAAAGGAACAGAATCTGAGTGAGAGAAGCACTTCACTCCATTTAACGTTATCAAAGCCTATCGGACTGAAAATCTGAAATGTGTGCCACGGCGAACCTGACCTCCAGCCCTACAGCTATCAGATCCACGGCCCTCCACCAGCATTTAATGGCACTCCTAACATAGCGAGATTAGCTTATTGCCAGGGTGGGACATGCAGCCCTTGCAGCCTGAATGAGGATTATTAACTTCTCTGGAGGTAGCACTATCCCAGCATTTAAAATAAACTACAACAGACAATACGAGAGGGAAAAGGAGAGCAAGGGGTCTGGGTCGTGCTGGGGCAGAGCTGTTGACTGTACAGGCAGCGATGGAGCTGTATCTCCTACAGCAGCTCAGGGATGCAGCAGTCCCTGTGCAACAGTGCTACAGTTTGGCTTGAACCAAGACAAAAGTTAAGGGTAGCACAGGTAGATGAAGTCTGGAAGAGGCCATGCAGGGAGGTGGTATGGGCAGATCTTACAGGAGGATTCATGCCTTCTGCAAAGATGCCGTTAAATGCAGTGAATGTAATTGTCACCAAACCACACAGAGGAGGCAAGAGATGAGAAGACAGCAACTACTGGGAAAGGAGCCCTGATTTCTCCATGTCCCAGAGCTCAGGCAGAAGGGAAATGGTACCTGCAGAGTTTCAAACTCACACCAGAAAAAGGATAACTAGAAAAATTTTAAACAAATGCTGTGCAGAAAAAGATTAACTGGGAGCAAGGGGGAAGGTGAATGCAGTCTCATGGGTCCAGCCAGGCACAGCTTAGAGGAACAGCCAAAGCCCTAATGAGGGAAGAGCCAAGGATGATCCAACACGTACATTTCTGATCAGAGCACCAGTGCTGGCTGGAAGCACCGGTACAACCCACATGGAACCTCCACTGGCAACTCTGCCTTGGGGGAGGCACCCAAATATTGTGCTTAAATGAGCCGCCAGCAGCCCTTCTCCTTTTAGCAAGCTCCTGCCCCATAAACCGAGCTCCACTGCACATACTCTATTAAGCAATAACCAGGTTCCAGCACAGCCTCGAAGAATGACTTACAGATCTCATTTATCAGGGGGTTCTTTGCAGTTTCTTGCACATTTTATTGCAGGCTTTTTCTGCACAAACATGGTTCAGTATATTGCTGGGAGAGTCACCAGACTGTGACCCAGAGAGAAGCAGCTGATGACCCAGCACTGGGAACTATTGACTTCACCACCAGAACATTAATGTTATAGATTGCCAGGAGCAATTAGGGTGGCCGATTACCACATGTACAGCCTATGGGCAACCATCCAGTGGAGTCATTTTCCCCATGTGGAGAGCCAGCACTAAGCCTTGACGACAACATTTAAAGAACTGCTTTGAGGGTTTAAGTGAGATTTGAGTGATCTATAGATCCTGCGCAGGTCAAAGATAGGAATTTCAACCTTGAAGACTCAAGTTTAATACCTACTGTAATTAAAAGGAGAGAGCCAGCTTCCCTGCAGCACAACCTGGCTGACATCAATAGCGTTACAGCAGCAGAGAGCCTTACCTTTGATCTCCAAAATCCATCTGGGATGGAGATGAAGGACATGTGAGAAGAGAAGAGAATGTGCCTGCCCACAGGGCCAGGAGTCTCTGCTACCCAAAGGCTGCAACATGCATGGAAACCTTCCTTCCTTGGGCCATACCGCCTACCTCCCACACCATCTTATCGCAGGAGTTTTTTTCTTGCGAGGTAAGCATTACTCAGGCCATGCCTCCTTTTTACCAAAAGGACCTTCCTTACAGACCCCCATGCCCACTAGCACTTCAGGCCTGGTGTGCAGGCTGCCTGTCCCCCTCGCAGCAGGGATGGGGGCTGGCTCTGCCCACTGTGCTCCATCTCACTCTCAGGGCTTGTGCAAGAGCAGTGGGCTTCAGGTGCTTTAGGCACAAGCAGCTTCACTACCCAACTCCCTGCTCTTCCCAAAACATCTTGAGCACATGGGGACATACAGCTGGCCCTTTATAGCTCTAACTGTTCTTCCTTCATCCAGTCTATTTCTCAGCCTCCTCCTTTTCCAGGACAGGTTTTCCCACTCCAGGTTCTGATGCCCAGTTTTCCCTCCCACCAACCCACCTCCTTATCCCCTTCTGCCTCTTGTCCACACCCCGTGATGCTCTCCTTTCTCCCCTGCTCACGGAAAGCTTCATGTGTGCCTTAACAAATCAGGTTACCCTGAGGTGTCTTTGCACACAGGAAGCCTGGTACAGCTAAGCCAGGAATCCAGCTCTCTGGGGTAATCTGCAGAGTACGGCTGGTTATTAGTCACTACAGTAGAACAATCAACACAATTTCTGTAATGCAGTAAGATGGATTGAAGCTACTTAAGAATACAAGGAAATGGGATCAGTGCTTTGAAAAAAAAAAGTAGCTTGACTCACCAAATCCGCTTCTACTATAGCAGCTCTGAGCTCACACACAGCCTTTGATTGCGCACACTAATGCTGCGACACAGATGCTTACAGCTGGCAAAGCTGGTCCTGAACAGCCAGCGGTCAAACCCATACCAGGAACACCAACACCTTACTCTGATGGAAATACATGACAGTCCCATGCTGGGGTAGCAAGGAGCAAGATACAGCTCTGCTGTGTTGCTCCTATTCCTTTCTGTTATCAGAAGAGATCATACCTTTGCTCTGTGTCTGCTTTTGCATTAGGAAAATTCTGCTCTTTGGTACTTTTCCCTTTCAAACATACTTGGAAAATAAAGATCCAGCTCTTCCCATTGCATCTGCACCAAGACCTGAGCAGACTGCAAAGTCTCAGAGGCTTCAAGCTACCTGCTCTCTTGCTTAATCACAAAGATTGATTCCACACCTCCCTTAAAGAGATGAGGTGTGATCAGGTACAAGACTCCTTCCCTGACCCAAAAAAACATTCTTTCCCCACAAATCTCTCCTCTCTCAAAATCAGCAGAGATGCTACTCCAGAAATTTAAGAAATGATATATCAACAGGGTGCAAAGTCTCCCCAGTGCCAGATCCCACTAGCCACAGCAGCACTGGGAAGGAAAAAACATAGGTATCGCTGGCCTGGCATCATGGGCATTGGGAAGCATCCGCCATAGAGGTATCTCCTGCCTGAAGAGCCAAGACCAGTATGTGACAGTGATCCTAAAGAAAAAAAATTAAAATGTTGTCTTCTGCGGACTCAGACAAGTGTCTTTTCTGTCTCAGGAATCAGGGGGTGTGAATGGCTGTGTAGAGAAGGCTGGATTCTAGAGGAAGGATCCGAGAAGCTGCCAGGGAGAATGAAGCAGGCCTTGAAAAGGCTCTGCAGAGGAGAAGCAGCAACATTACCTCTTGGAAGACTGTGCCATGCTTTCACTGCTCATGCCCTGTCTGCAGGAGAGCTACCCTGCCCTCCCATGCCCAGAGAAGGCAGCTAGCCCCACTGCCAGCACCAAGTTTGCCCAATACAAGGAAGGAAGAAAAGGACCAGGAACTTGGGAAAATGTGTTTGACGCAGCTTATTTTTGTGTGAATGAAACCCAAAAGTCTCCAGAGCGAAAGCAGAGGAAATCAGAGAGAAGTCGCCACTTTATAGGCAGGGAACAGAGGTGCTTGGAGAATGGGGGCACACAAACAGGGGGCACTCCCTGTTTACCCATTCCACAAAGCATCTCCTTATTACTCCTGTTTATTGACCAAGTGTGAACTACTGTAGTAGTCTAAGGATTGAGATCTGAGCCAATTTTTTTCTCCTGACCTTTATGTCCTTCTGCCACAAGGCTGGGGGAAAGAAGGAAAAACCTGACCTAGTCCTGACTGCCCTGATTAACTGGAGTCCTGACTGATTTTGATAAGTAGCTCTGGCCTCATTCATCAGCACAGCGTTTACCCAGATAAGCAGAGGAGCAGCACAGAGCTGGTCTTACAGGCACAGCATCTTTTATACACCTCTTCGTATGAGGAAACCTCATCATCTTTCTGATTCTCCCCTCTGACACTTTTTAAGACCTTCTAAGGTCCACCCTTTGCAGATGGACAGCAGAAGTTATTCCTAAGGGCTCAACCTTGTTAAATTTCAAGTTGGGGCTGCAGGAGGCCCTGGCTCCATCAGAACAAGTGACAGCACCTCTGATCACAGGGGCCAGATGCTCTCAGCCCATCTACATTACAGGACAGTGTGTGCAGCTCCTGTGCATCGCTGTAAGGAGACTCACCATGGGCCAGCACAGAGCTAAATTGAAAGTCAGTAAGTAGAAATCAAACAGGGAGACTGGAGGCAGGCTAACACAAGGCTTAAGATGGAGATTTTGATTAATAAGAGAAAGGGGGAAGAAAGCACACTGAGTGGCATCCATCTCTGGCACCAAGAGCCTCACCAGAGCCCTGCAGTCCAAAGGGAGAGACTCCAACCATTTTACCCATCAGATTTGAAAACCCTTTCCACTGTTAGCTTGGTTTTGCTCTCCTTCGAGCATGTGATGGAGAGAGGAAGTGAATGCAAGAAAGAGATACTGTTGATTTAATTGGCCATATTCGTCACTGGAGCAAGAGAAATAACCCTAGCAATAGCACTGGCCAAGTGACATGCATTTAATTAGTGTATAAGATGCATTTGCTTTGGTCAATGAAATATATATTAAAACCTTCATCTTAACCTGACCTTTCCAGGAAAGCTCTGGTCTGAATAGCACTGCCCAATGCTGCTGTGATAGCTGGGCGCTCCCCCGCCACTCCAGCAAGCCCGGAGCAGCACCCCTGCACCACCAAAGCCTTGCTGCTTGCCTCTGCTTTGGCTTTCCCTGTGCAGAACCCAACACTGAGCTATGTCTTGCTTTGCCCCATTTTCCCAAACCGTTTACCTCCTGGCATCTTTACACTGCTTTTCCCAGGCTTGAACTAACTGCCTTCCCCCATAGTGACAGTGCAACCAGCATCATCCAGCAGCCCTGCTGGTCTGAGCATCCTCAGGTCCCTGTAAAATCAGTAATTTTCCTCTGGCAAATTCACTGCCTGGAGATGAGCAGAAAGCCAGGACACAGGACCTAGCGAGTGATGGAGGCAGATCTGCCCCTCTCACTGCCCCAGTATTTCTTTAGCTGTGGAAGGTAACAAACCCAAGCTGCTCATTCAGCCTTGACTCCTCTGGTCAGAGGTTTACAGCCAAACTGAACCTCCCCAAGGTCCTTCCCAGTGTGGCCAGAAGGGATATTTGGGGCAGTGTCCTGGGAGCACTTGGGGTTGAGCCAGTAGTGCAAAGGCAGAACCAGACAGATTTGGTAGGGTCTGGTGTCTGCACCCACAGTCGAGATTCCCACTGCAGGAGTAAGAACTCCATGAAACAAATTACATCTAATTAGAGCAGGTGTGTGGCGCCCAAGGAGCATCACCATGCAAATATTTATTCAAGTCTTTAAAAAGGCCTTTGCGAGACACAAAGCAAACTGTTTCTGTAGCCATGGATGATCATTCCAGCCAGGCGGGACCACAGCACTGCAAAGCCATCCGTCAGCGCCTGAGCTCACCCCTCCGACAGAAGCCATACATTTTCCATGCCTCTTTGGGGCAGGATTTGTGAGGCTTTGATGACAGCGTGTTCCTTTGCTGCACAAGGTCAAGCCAACCATTTTCTCCTTCCCAAGGCCTCAGATTTACCCCAGGCGTAACTCCCTCAACTTCACCAGCTAGATTTTGGCACTGTGGCCTCTCTCTTTTCCTTTTTTTAAGTCCTTTGCTGCAGCGTGAGGAGACACCTGGCAGAACCGTTCCGCCTGGAAATCCATCCTTGGATTGTTTTATCTCTATTAGCCCTCGCAAGCAGATGACAGGGGAGCACGAACATAGACAGCGTGGGATGAGACATTCACCCAGCTGCTAGTTCAAAGGCATGTCATCATTTATAACACTCCCAGCTATTCCAACTCTCCCTACTTGTTCTCAGTTAAAAGACAGAAAGAAAAGCAAGCCATTTCTAGTTCTGTATATTTAGCATTCAGGGACATGCTGTTTATTTTGGTGCCTTTGCTTTTGGGGTAGCACAGCTTCCCCAGCTCCATGGGGCATTTCTCTTCCCGAGCAGTGCTGCCAAGTTGTGCTGTAACCCCTCAGCATCCTGCTAGTGTGACAGTGCAGGAGCTGGCCAAGGGAGAGATGGGGAGAAGGGGACCGCTTTATGTACCAGCTTAGTCCTGCCTGCACCTTGCACATCCCGTCTGGCAGCTGTTTAGCCCTGCCACGCTCGACATGTGGGGCCCTGTCATTGACAAGTGAGCCGCCACTTCCCCACGCTGGGAAAGAGTTCAAAACCAATATCGACTCAATCTGCTAAAAAGGCTTTTATCTCCACTGGGCTGGTGTTCCTGCAGGGCCAGCCCACAGGCACCTCACTGAAATGGGCTGCCACGGGCTTGAGAAAAACACCCATGTCTGAGCATCAGCCAGCCCAGGGACACTGCAGCACCCTGGAGCGATGGCACATGCGGAAGGGAACCTGCTCTGCTGAATGCCTCCATCAATGTCACAGCCTGGAGGTGACATCCAGCCTAAGCTTCCCTTGGTGCCTTGGTCCCCCCAGAGACAACTCTACCATCCCCAGGCATGAGCCAGACCCACCCTGCACAGTGGGGAGCAAGAGCCTGGCCCAAAGCAAGTCGGTGAAGAAATGACAGCAGTGCCTGCACATTTCCCATCCAGCTCTTGGGCCCCTGCAGTGATCCTGGTGGGTCTGTACAGCCTGGGAAACCTGGCCAGGACTCCTGGCTTTTCTGCAGTCCCCACCAGCAGACATAGGATGCTCAAAGGAGCATCTTACATTAGGCATTGCCACCCCAAAGCACCTCTCTTGCTCTGCACAAGGGCAGCAACAGCAGCAGGGGGGAGTTAAGACAAGCCCCTTCAAGTCGCAAGCCTCTCTGCAAATAACTTGGGCGCGTTTCCAGCCCATCACTAAGACAACACAGAACTGACTTATCCCCAGAGACTGCAAATGGTCTGATCCAAATTCCACTGAAGTCCATGGCAAGGCTCATTACCTCCGTCTGGCATTAGCTCTGGCTCTTTACTCACAACAGCTCTGGGCAAGAACTCCCTCTCCAAGGAGCCCCGACACGATTAACTGGGGAAGCATCGCTCCCATCTCAAAGCTGGGGAAAAGCCCCAGACCCTTCCCCACCTCATGTGGGCACATCAGCACCGACCAAGCCGTTCAGGCTGGGTCCAACAGAGGGCAACAATATCACACGAACCGCTTCATTAAACTGACTGCGAACAGCCAAGGTGAGAACCCCTGCCCACACTCCTCCAGGGCTGGATTTATCCCTTCCCTCCTTCCCCATTTCGCTGGGAGGTGAGCAGATGCACAGGCAGCCAGAGGCTTCAAAGATGGTGGCATGCTCAGGGTGGATGGCTCCAAAGCATTTGAGCTTTGGGTGCCTCTCAGCCAGCCGTGCTGATTTTCCCCTTGATGTGGGACCCTGCAAAGCTACTGAACCACCCATCCTCTCCTGGGTCCCATCAGGCCACAGCCACAGCCCCCACCCAGAGCTCTGCCTCCCCCTCCCCACCTGCAGCTTATTACAGCAATAACAAAATGCACTCCATGTAGAATCACAACCTTTTTGCATAAAGACACCTTACACACTAGCGAACATTTGTTTAATTAACACTCTTGCTTGCCAGAGGTCTGCCCACAACCCCCATCACTGCGCAGGGAGAGAGACTTTCCCTGCTGCAACCCAGTTCTGACTCCTCCTAGCAGGGGAGTCCATAGGAGCAAAGCTGGGGATGCACCATCCCCTTCACCCTGGGGAATCACCCTGTGCTGTACTTGCTGCAGCCTCCCCAGTGCAGCTCTGTATCCAGGCACATCACCTAACGAGTCTGTGCAATCATATTGCTCAAGGGGAGCTTATCCCAGGCTCTCAAGCAAGGAGTGCCCATGGGATGCCAGCAGCAGGCATCAACACAAAACAGCTTGGCTAGCATGGCTGCACGCTAGCAAGGTCTGGATTGCAGCAGGCCTGGCAAAACAGGGACTTTTTTGGAAGAAAGCAGTACAAAAAGCAGAGCTCCGAGTTATCTCTCGTCAGCTGAGCTGCAGGAATCGCCTGTGCACTTGTATGGTGAAATGAATTAGTGTAACGACTGTTGTGGGAGGTTAAGCTAATATTTTACTCTGCATCCACAGCAGGCAAGGAGCCCGCAGGCAGCCAGGCACTGTAACTCCCCATCCTGGGCTAACGTGACTGCGTGCATCCATGATTTAAGCTCTTATTACAAGAGGGTGGAAGTAGAGCTGTAGACAGCTTCTAGGAGGTGGGATTTAACCCTCGCTCCCACCTGGGAGGCCACGGAGGATTCCCACTGACATAAGCAAAGTCAAGGTTTTACCCTTTCCCATCCCTCCTTGCGTTTGGTTGCAGCATGGGTGGCAACCACGTCCGTCCACATCTGTCTGTGTTACACACTGCATGTCTCCTGTCATTAAAACAAACTGTGCCCAAGGAATTTGGTGGAAGTAGCAGAGATGAAGAAGCTGGGATTTCACTTGGGTTTGCAGAAGAGCCTCAGTCCCAGCATCCCCCATGAGTTTCATTCAAGCAGGCTCAGACAGGCAGCTCCTGTCAGAGTGGGAATAAGAGCCCAAATTGCCCAAATCCCAGGCTCCTGCTGTACCCGAAGCCATCCTCCTTCCCTGCAGCACATAGGCCTCCTCCGGCCCATCAGCTCCCTGCCAAAATCCACTCACCAGCTTTGAACCTCCCTGTGAGGGGCCACCTGAGATGCTCCGTTGCCAGCACCAGGCAAGCCCCATTCAATCCATGAGCCAGCACAAAGGCAGAACTCGGCTCCTCAGGACAGAAAAGGCTGGATCCAAGTCACAGTGTTGAGCTCAGGGACTAAGTTACCTCCAAATTTGGGTGACTGGGAGGAAAGGCTACATTCAACCCTGAAACCAGCAGCTGAGACAAGCTGGGAGCTACAGTTTGACCAAAGGAATTCCTCCCACCAGCAGCTGCCGAGCCCTGTTCAAAGCCCTCAAGCCAAAGGCTTGGCCGAGAGCCTGGGGGACGAGCTCATGTCTCACTGGATACGTATTTGTTTTCATCTGGATTTACATGAGGAGATCAAAGCAGCTGCACTGAGGTTAGACATGATTTACCTAGGGCAGAGCTCTGGGGCATTTGGTTGTATAGTTTTGCCCCCATCTCCATTTGACCCGGGGGGGGGGTCCAAGCTGTTTGAAGGATGAGCTGGGCTGACTTGCTGTAGCCTGCTGCAACCTGTGTGCACCCAGCGCTCAGTGCCACTCGCCTCCTGGCACTAAATATGCCTCCAGACAGCAGCCTCTGGCAGAATATGCCAAAGTGAGCTCCCAGGGCTTGTTTTTTGCTGGCTACATGCTAAGGCCATTCACATCTCTGCACAGGGGATGGACAGACTGAAGCCAGGAACAACTGCAAACCCACCTTATGGGACACAACCAGGGGACCACTTGTATGCAGACACTCAAGTCCTCCTTTCAGGCTGGAGAAGTTACCAGCTTTGCTTTTACAGAAGCAAGGATGTTGGTGCACCTTCAGCACTGTCAGCACAGACCTGTCCTGCAGTAGGGCAGCAAACGGCTGCTTCAGAGCCTTTTTCCCAACCCTCATATCTCTTGTGGTCACACATTCCCCTACATGGTAAAAACAAAACACTCCCACACAGCGACATAGTGCGCAGGGCACTGGCATATGCTGCAGGGCCAGCCTAAATGACTGAACCCCCCTCTGCAGCAACACTGCAGAAACGTAAGAGCTGACCAGCCACTTAAATACATAATACAAGAGGCAACATTGCAAGGAAGCACACGGACTCCAAAGCCACGTTCTCCAAAGCTGATCCCTACATGGTAGCAGCACTCAAAGCCGCATTTCAACCTGCAGCGCTTGGTGCTCCATCACCAATGGTGGGTGACACCCTCCCACAAGGGCTGCGGTTACACCGGGTCCACCGGAGCAACCTCCTCAGCACCAAAATTATTAGGGCTGAAATTTGGGGGAGGCGGTTTAAAGAACAGATGGTCGTACTTTAGTATCGCAACACACTGCCAGTTAATTAATGCTAGCTGTAATTAAACTTTACACAAATTAGCTGTCAGCTATGCTAAAGGGAATCATTTCTCTCAAATGCCACCTTGAATTGCTGAGTTGTGAGACTTTTCTACAACATAATTAAAAGCAGGAGGCTGGCATGGAAGGGGGCGGGTGGCAGGGGAGGGAATAGCCAGGAGATGAAGGCTGCAGGCTGGGAAGCAGCTGGAGATCCCCACCCTGCATGAACAGCTCCTCTCCTTTGGTCTGGGGGGACCTCAGGGGCTCTGCTTGGCTTTTATCCCCTTCAGCATACAAAGGAGGTTCCTCCCTGTGAGTAAAACTTTTCATCTGAAGCTGAATTTTTGGCTTTTGGAAGGAAAAATGTTTGAGCTCAAGAGGCCCAAGAAGACCTCTGGTAGGACAAGGAGAAAGTCGGGTCAGGAGTTGTTATGATGAAGCCCTTCTTCTATTTGGAAAAAGAGAAAACAAGATGTATTTGCAGGGACAGGGCTGGTTTTGACAAGTCTTATGCTTAAAAGAAAGAAGTCTGTCAAAACAGCCATGTTGACATTTTCTAACAAGTTGCATTTTATTCCAAGTGATGCTTTGGAAATTTTAGCTCATTCCTTGCTTTGCATCTTTGCCAGTGCTCATTGAGCTATGAGATGACTAATGCAAGAGCACCACGACCAAGCAGGCAAGCACTCACTTGGGCTGGGGGAACTGGGAATATTAAGGCTAACTTATCCCAAATTAGCACACAATTTGGCTGGAAATCAAATTGGGGAAACAGACAACAAACGTCTTTGCATCAGATATATTGATGGTGACTGGTAGAGGTTTTCAAACATGCCCCTGTTTGCACACAAACATACAGGACATATCACGGGGTACCTGAGCGTGGCAAAAGCCATCTCTAAAAGAAGCTCCAGGGTCTGGACAGGCAGGAGATGAGGCTGGAAACAAGGCAACACAAAGTCCATGAAGGAGGCAAGGCTGGAAGGGAAAATACCTCTACTGCAGCCCATCCTGGGCTTAAATAGCACTCCCGGGTGAGTGGGTGGGGGTCCAAGGTGAAGCTGCTTAAGGCAATTAAAGCCAATTAGTGCACTCAGGATTCATGCAGTCAAACCACGGCCTTAAGGAAGAGCCCAGTAACCCCAGTTAGACTTAATGACTTCAGTCCTCGGGGTTATTTCCCCACTTTCCAGTCCTGTGAGCCACCCGCAGCCCTGTCCAGGTGCTGTGGATGGTGCATCGCCACCCCAGGCCCTTGTGGGACCAGGGCAATGGGCCCCAAAGTCAGCTCAGGGGCTGTGCATGTCCCCTGGGGATCCGTCTCAGGCAGCCCGAGGCGTTACTGATGCTCATCTCTCATGCAGTCATGGGTAATTGATATGCCCAGATGTTTTCCACTCCATGATACAGAGGAAAGCAAAAATCTCCATGGTTCCTGCCAGACTGACTTGTGGAAAATTCCTTCTTGATCACAAATCTGCTAATCAGATCAAGCACGTCAGGGAGACTTGGCGGCCGAGCGTGTCTTGGGAAGGAGTCCCTACACCCCCATCGCCGTGCTTGCTGCCCATCCAGTATCCCACCTCCCACTCCATGATTCGGAGCGCCTGGGAGCACAGCTGGCCAGATGTGCGCCTGAGAAACCATTTCTCCTTGACTCCTGCAGACAACTGGATGAGGCTCAGGATAAGTTATATTCATGGCCTTGCCGCAGAGCTCCAAGTGTTATCAACATCTTGAGGGCAGAGCAGGACGGCCTTCTCTCCGAGGGCAGGAGTGGGAGGGATTTATGAATTAAGGTCAGGAAGGGCCACCGTGACTCTCTCCCCTGCTCCTCCCAAATGCATACGCTACAGCTATTTTTCTCCTCCAGCAACTGAATTAAAGCCTCTGGTTTGTAGCAATACCAAATCTCATTTTGGAGGCTCTGAGCAACAGTAAATCCCTGGTCCCTTGCTCTCCATCAGCCCTTGCTGCCCTGCAGCGTGTCCTCCTCCAAGGTTGCCTTCAGCTTCCAGCAATTAGGGCTTCTCCGGCATTTTGCTTGACAGGCTGTAGGCTCCGTTTCCAGCCTGATACACACAGAGGAATTTAATTCCTCTGCACCAGTGCTCTCCAACCTCACCTTGGGGACCCCGAGCTTCTCACCCCACCACTCGCCTCCCACCACCATTGAAGCCCCTTTACCCTTTTGGGCCGGCCGGCGCGGCGAGCAGGGCTGGCCCCAATGGCTGGGCAGATTAGCTCGACCATATTCCCCCACACACTGTACAGACTCAAGAGCACTTCTCGGCTTTTCTTTCCTTTTTTTTTTTAAAGCTCAATCAAGGATCACATCAACTTCTCTTTTTCCCGCAGCTCTGCACTGGGAGCTCATGATGAGGGAGTTATACACCCATGACCCCTAAATCCTTTTCTGAGTCACTGCCGCTGCAAGCTCTGCTCTCCCATCCTGGAGGCAAACAATCCGGCTCCTTTGTTCCCACCTAAGCTACAGCGGCCTCATACAAAGCGCCAAAGTCATTGGTATTTTATACTTCAGGAGTGCTTTTTTTCTTTTCCCCAAAGCAGTACAAAACAGTCATAGTACGGTGGTGCCTGGAGTCCCCAGCACAGAGCAGAGGGGATGGAGCTGTGCATTGCTAAGGTCTGTGTATTACTAAGGTAGGGATGAAAAGGCTGAAGATGGGCGTTGATGTGAGCCCAGGCCAAAATGTTTGTCCTTTCTGGATTTCCGAGCTCACTCAGCCTGGTGGCGAGAGGGACCCCAACCCAAAGAGCAGGAACATCCTCTTTTCTCAGCCAAAAGGGACCCACAGCTTTTATACAAGGCTTCTCTGCCCCCAAGTCCTTACTGCAGGGGAGCCCTGGTCCTTGGCTGTGTGTGACAGCTTGCTCAGCCTGCGACTGCCTTGTCCCCAGTCCAGGAGCGATTCAGCCCATTGCAAACCTCATGGGAACTGTTTGGTGGCCTCCCCTTTGCTTCTGCAGCAAGGCTGGGACATGCAGAGCTTTGCACGCAGCATCGCGTTTGGCCGTGGAGCTCCCCTGGGCTCAGAGGATGTCTGCACTGATCCTGTCCCGCCATCAGGGCCAGTGGTACGAGCTGGAGGAATGGAACAGAGCTGCTGAGCACAGCGATGGCCAAGGTCCGGCACACAGACCAGGCTCTGCACCTCACCCTGCTGCCAACAGCACTTGCAAGAGCTCAGTCATGGTTTGGAGATTCACCCAAGCTCATCTCGTGCCAGACCCAGGACGTATGCCCGCTTCTTGCTCCTCTAAGTGAAAAGGATGGGATTCGGTTTAAAAAAGAAATCAGAGCAGGAGGTATTGGCTGCCTTCTCCCACCTCCTCCAGTTCAATTAAGGAACAACGTGTTTTCCTCCCTCCACCATCCTTTTATCTTCGGCTCCTTCTCGTGCTGCTGTTCTGTCTCTCCCTTCACACGGCAGCAGAATCGTAGTACCCATCTCACACAGCCCCGGGGAGCACGGCTTCATCTCGCAGCCTGCAGGCTCCTGGGCTGCGGAAGCGGAGGCTGCAGTGATACACGCAGCTGTGCGTGTGTGCATGGGTGTGCACGTGGGTGTCCATGTGCGTGTGCACATAGGTGCATGCACGTGTGTGCATGCATGTCTGCATGCATGTTATCCCCACCCCTACAGCAGCACTGGCACTGGGAAGTCACTTTGCTGGCTGCCTCCGCTGGGGTGGTTTAGGGTAAGAAAAGATGGTTTTGGTAGCAGAAAGGAGTGGGTATTTGGTCAAGGACGTGTTGTATCCAGCTGCTGAGCTGTGCCTGCCTGGCCACCCTTGCGAAGACCCGGCAGCGCCCCGCTTGCAGGATGTGTTTTCTGCGCCACGCTGTAATGCAGATGCTCAGCTGGGGAGAGACAAAACACAGCCCTAGGGAAAGGTTTGAGTGGGATTAACAAGAGGGCTGGTGTGTGGGGGGTGTGGGAAGGAAGGTCTGTGGGCACAGCGGGTGTTGGGTAGGGGTGGGTGTGCATTTCCTCCTCCTGCTGCGCTGAATCACCATTTGCATCTCACTTGCCGGAGATTTGAGGGCTCGGCTGCCCGGCTGCAGCACGCGCCCACTTTCCGATGGTAAAGGGAGCTTTCCTGGAGGAAAGCCCAAACAAAACCCACGCACAGATCTCCCGCGCCCAGGTACAAGGTGTCAGCTGTCACCGAGCATTGCAAGATGCAGGGACACGGCCCCAGACAATTTGTAGACATCACAAATAAAGTTGACAGCGTTGACAGGGAACAACTCGAGGACATTGCCTGCAGGGAGACCCCACTGGAGTTACAGGCATTGGCTGCTCTGAAGTTGTTCAATAAATTGCTGGATTTAAGGCCGGGAGAGATCGTTCAATCATCCTGGCTGACCTCGTCCATCGCAGTTCCCTCCTTGTGCTGGGAATTGCGGAGACAGGGGTTATTAGAGCCGTTTCGGAGTGGTACCCAGCAGTGTCGCGGATGGGAACCCACCGCTCCGTTCTGCCTCCCGCCCACCAAAACGCATCTCCCCACCTGAGTCAGCTCCTGTCTCACACATCCCTCGCTACATCAAAGGCCCCTCGTTCTCCCTGAAGGTAACGCTGTGTTGTAATCTCAGCAGGGAGCTCTTCACATTGCTCACTGTCAGGGTTTTTCTCCTCACAGTCCCTTCGCTGCGTGCCAGCCCCAGCTTCGGGGACAAGTATGGCTCTGTGTAGGTGCAGGGAGATCTCACCCCTCTGAATTACCCATCTGGGAGGCAAAGGTCGAAACCGAGCACATCACCCTAAACATCACTACGGTGAGCGACCGAGTCTTTCAGGTGAATAACTGGGGATAACTGAACAACCTTTCCAGAGCGAATGGGACGTTCAGGCCCCGAGCAGCTGCGTGGTACAACAGGGAATCCTGCCTGGGCACAGGACCCGGTCCTCATTCCAGCTCCCCCATGGCGATCCTCGAGGAATTTAGCAAAAAGAAAAGAGCTGCTTTGAATTTGTAGCGAGAGGGTGGAACAGCAGAGCCTGGCTATTCAGGAGCCAGAATAAAAAGAGAATAAACCCTATAAAGTCTCAGGCCTGGGTGGCTATTGCTACACTGAGCCCAGGGTTTGCTGTCCCAAAACACTCCTCTGCATTTCCCAACACGTGGTGGCAGATGCTGCGCAGGACACACGGACAGAGGGCTGTCCGTCTGTGAGGTCTTGCACTATCAAGCCCTGAGGATGAAGACACCGGCCCTGCCGCTGGCATGTGGTGTGGGACCTGCTCTTGGGTACCTCCTGCTCCTACTTGCTCCTCAGCTTCCCCGTCCTTAAATCAGGGACAATAAATACTTTCTCCAAGCTGTATTATCCATGCGTTAACTTTATTGATGAGCAACACAGGACATCGGGCAGGATGAGGACCCTGGTAAATGAAGCAGCACAGAACTGGAGCTCAAGGCAAGTAGAAATCTGCCCATCTGTAG
This sequence comes from Balaeniceps rex, assembly GCA_013401315.1. Lineage (NCBI taxonomy): Eukaryota > Metazoa > Chordata > Aves > Pelecaniformes > Balaenicipitidae > Balaeniceps > Balaeniceps rex. The sequence continues at coordinate 246,272 of VYZW01061501.1, read as the reverse complement.
CTCTGGAGTTCAAGAAACATCTCCTTAAACCGGGCTGCAATTTCATGAGTCTCTGCTCTGCACTATTTGCTTTTGCTTTATATTGTGCTTGGAGGGCTCTGGATGACAAGGACACTATTATTATTATTATTATTATATACTCCTGCATGTGCATGCCTGCACACTGGCTCAGGTGTCTATCGGTTGGAATGAATTACAGAGAGACAGTGAAAGGAAATGTTGCGTTCCATTAAAGCCCCACTTTTCATTTGCACTGGGAGTTTCTCCGGTTAGAAGTCAAACTGCACACCCGCTACTTGCTAATTGCACTTTTCAGAATCAAAGGCTTTAGCCACAGGGATAAATATATAAAATTGTCAGGAAGGAAACATTTTCTTCTTGAATTCCAAGTGAAAACTGATCTAATACAGACTTCTTTTGGTAATAAGAGCAGCAGAAACAGTTATCTGATCTCTGTGGCTAAAGACAGCTTGAGACAGAAGTAAAAGATTCGCTTATCAGGCCAGGAGGACTGTTCTAAGTGACTGAAATTACATTAGGAAAATCACATCCCTGTTTTCTTCTGTAATTGTCTCTTGTTGTTTTAGCCTCTTTTCCAGGCAACTCCGTCACTGGGATATTTGTTCAATCTCCGCATTTTCCCTACTTCTTAGATCATCTTGCCAAAGGGACCAGCAAAGAGCATCGATGAGACAAAGCACGGCATTCGGGCATCCCTACTGCAGGATCCCCCCCACGCCCCAACCACCCACCTCCTTTATTTTCCTCTATTTCCCTTTCTGTTCTTCTTTCCCCAGCCAGACGGTGGCCATTTCTCACTCCTCGGGCCCCGGGACAGGGAGATGGAGGACGGAGTCACGCGTTGTTAACCCCCGCTTCCCTGTGGCTGCTGCTGATTTATTATGAGCAACGAGGCATGAGGACAGCGAGGCGAGGACCAGGGAGCATCTTCACTCTGTCCCAGCTCAGGGCTGGTTAATAAGCCATTTTAAAGGGAAGGGGGGGCAGTACTTATTGGGTGAAAAAGGAGAGGACACGGGGTTTCATTTATTTCATGCCTTGGTTCTTAAGGAGGAAAAATGTCTCCATTTCAGATGGGGCAGCTTGAAAGCACGATGTCTGCAACACGCCAGGATCCAGCCTTGAGCAGAGAGGGCAGATCCTGCTCTTGGCTGCAGTTTCAGACCCTTGGGTGGATTACTGGGTGAGAGCTTCCTCCGCTGCTGCATAAGGAAGGCAAAACCCATGCACCTGCCCCTGTATTTATGCATTTTCACCTGGTTTCTGGCTCAGTTTTCATCATCTGGTTTCCTTTTTGCCCTAAGAATAAAGTTAGTTCACTGATTTAAAAAAAGAAGGAAAAAAAAAGTTACGTGATTACTAAACAAATAAGTAACGAGAATAAAAAAAAACCCTACTGGCAACTCTGCAGCTTTTCGCAAAAAAGACTGTGAAATTTATGGAACGACAGCTAAATTGAATGAGATTAGGAAGAAAAGGGCCTGTCTATTTATGTGAAGAGTTTTCAGAGTTATCATAATTAATTATAACAAACATTTCGCAATGCACATTAAATCTCAGGCTCCGAGGCTTAGGCTGGTTCCTAACACTCCAGCCTGGGATGAAAGGCTGAGCTGCTGGAGGCATCCTCGCCACATCCTCGCCAGCAGGACCGCAGCAGTGGTGTAACGTGGAGCAGAGTCCGGCCCCGCTCCTCGCCACTTGTTAAGATTTAATCAGGGACTGGTGGCTGCGGATCCCGATCCGGTCCCACCTGCGGCTCTTGGCTCTGCATAAATGTTAACTCCCAACGTGTAGCAGCCCACAGAAGAGCCTCCAATTCTCCCTCCTGGCTGCCCAGATTGGAAATAGGTTGGGGAAGGAGGTCAGGGGAGCCCGGGAGAGATGTACAGGCAGGAAAATTGGGAAAACAGGGTGATGGGGATGCCTGAGGATTCACACAAGGAAAGAGGCTCCTCAGAGCTGAACAATCCTGACCCAGGATAAGGTTTAAATCTCCTTCCCTCTGTGGTTTCAGTGCTAAGGCAGAAGGTTCACAGGGCCCCTCGAGCATCTCCGGCTTTGTGGCTCTCGATGGCCAAGGGCAGCAGCAGCTGCGCGCTGCTCGGATAAATACAGAAATTGCCAAATCTGCTGAGAGAACTGAAGCAGGCGGAGGAAAGGCAGAGAAAAATCACCTCTGCCAGGCTCCGTGTGTGCTCTTGGGCAAGCAAACGTCAGGCTCGATATCTCCCCTGCGGGGTGGTGCCAAGAAATGGTCCCGCTTGCATCTCTGGATGGAGGCAGGAATTTGAGGTAAATCATCCCAATTCCAGCAGAGCCTGTCCCGCAGTGCAGCAGGCGGCTGGCTCCCTCCTGGCCTATCCACAAGGGCTTATTTCATTCACCTTTAAACCCTCCCCACGTTTTTAAGATATATTAGTTGTGGGCTTTTGTGTTTGCTGAAGTGAAGGTTAAAAAAACATAAAAACACTCAGGCCGGGTTTCCTCACTCTGCCGCAGGGACCCAGCTCCCCAGCATCCTCCCGGCACGGGCCCTGCTCATCACTAATTAACCGCTGCCCATCCCGCCGCAGGTGCCTGGCTGTCACCAGCAGCTCGCGTTCCCGTCGAGCTTTTCCAGCCAAAAAGACGAAGGGGAATAAACCCAATGAGAGTCCATGCACCTCTGCCAGGCACAAGCCTCTTGCTCTAACTGATGCATGAGGATCTCCTCCAGCAGCCCTGGTCCTACAAGCAGGGGGTAGGCTCAGCACCGCAGTGCCGGGGTTGTTGTAGGTCCCAGATGCAGCAGGGCTGATCCTGCCACATCACACGGATGCAGCAGTGTCCTCGGAGCAAGCCAGCAGCTCGGCATGCTGCTGCTCCTCGCCGCCTCCTGGCATCCCCGAAGTCTCCTTGAATATTTGTTCCAGCAATAGCAGGAGGCGGTTGGTCAGGCTTATCCTGGCGCTAACTGGAGATATTTTTTATTATTACAGCCCCATGCTGATCACCTGCCCCTGTCCCGGGTTGCAATTACCCCCCGGGTACAACCGAGACAGATGCAGGGACATGATCACAGCTTGCAAAAAAAAAAGGGGCACCAGGGACCCTGTGGTACTCTGGTCACCCCACAGCACCCAGGCACCCCGTGGGATTCACAGCCCCCGGGCACAGCATCCCTCCGCCGGCAGCATGCTGCGGCCGTGGCTCCAAATGGACTCTCATCCCACCGCTGACTTGCTGCTGCCTGCAGGCCTCGGCCCGCTGTGCCAGGAGACAAATCGTTACAAGTTTTTTGTGCTTTTAGCAAAAATGAGAAAGGGAAGGAAGCTGGAATAATTAAAAAAAAAATCCTCCTGTCCCCCAGCAAGGTAATAAACTCCTGTGGAGCCACAACTGCCGCTGGCTGCTGCACCGGGAGGGATGCAAAGGGCACCCAGCACTGGTTATTGATGCACTGCAACACTGGGAGCAGGGTGAGACCCCCCTGGGTGGGACGTGGGACCCCCCTGGTGCCACCCCACCACCAGCAAACACAGGCCAGAAAAGCTAAAAGTACCCAGGGTTTTAGTGCAACGGTCAACAAGAAGGTTGATGCGCCCCCTGCTTTGCCTCGACTTTGGTAGCGTGGAGTCATTTTATTTCCACAACACTAAGTGATTCGGGTTTGGTGTCTGATGCTAAAATAAATATTTTAATTTAATATGCATAACAGGCTTGATATTGTAATCCACAGAGCTCATCCGAACAACGTGCTTTAACCGTTCAGGGATTCTGCAGAGCTCGGAGGGAAATCCCGAAATTCCAGCTGTGTGCTCCAGTGGTGACCACTGACGAAAATACTCATAAAGTGTATTGCAATTTTTAGCCCCTGCTGTGAAACCCAGGGGACAGAAGGACAAACTGGGGACAGACAGACAAGGCCCAGGATGGCCCAGGGCATGTTGCATGTTGAAGATGTCCCTGCTCACTGCAGGGGTGTTGGACTAGATGACCTCTAAAGGTCCCTTCCAACCCAAAGCATTTTATGATTCTATGATTCTATGATTCTATGTTTTCGGCATGTTTTACCATTTCCAGTGTTTCCCTGTGCTGCAGCGGTGAAGCAAGTGGCTCAACGGCATCAGTGGTGCTGACAAAAGGAGCGGAGTTATTCCTTGTACAGCCTGATGCTGGACCAAGTCCCAGGTTTGCAGATCTGAGGGGTTTGCATAAAAAAAGCTTGTTTTGGTGCAGGATTTGGTTTTAAGCAAGGTTATGAATTCAGCTGCCAGCCAAGGGTGCCCAGCTGGGACCCACGGGACCAGCAGAAAAAAGAAAAGGCAAGAAATACAGAGTTAGATTCCTCCCCAGACCAGGAACTACCTCAATGTTTAAGAAAAAAAAAGCCAAGTTATGCCAATCCAACTCCAGTGAAAATTTTTACTTAATCCGCTATCATGATTGAGCCAGATGGATAAAATTGAACCTGCTGGGGAAGAGCCACACGTGCTTTTCTTCATTTGCAACCAATATATCAACTCAGCTTTCCTGCATGGATTATGAAACACAAATCTTCATGCTTTTGCAGCCCAGAAATAAAGAAATAATGGCATAGAATTAATATAAATATTGGCGGAAATCACGTTTCCTGTCATTTAAAGAAGAAATCTTTATACAACAAAAAAGCTGGCAGGTCCATCACAGCGCTGCTGATCCCCATTTGAAAAAAAAAATCATTAGAAAGGACCCAGGAATCGTGAGACTGATGCAAAATCATTACATTTTTAAAACGGAGATTAAATCACACCCTTTGATACATGTCCCACACTCCCACGCTGCATGTCAGAGCGGCAGCAACAGGGTCCATGGGGATTATTGGTGGGTAAATCCAAGGTTTGTGCTTATATCTGAAAAGCTGTCGTTCTGCATTGTCACTTCAAATGCTGGGTTAAATATATTTTTTGTGTGTGTGTATATATATACATGTGTATATAATAGCTCCCCCAGGCTGTCCCCACTGTCCCACCCTTGCGGGGTGCGGGGAGGTTAATAGAGACATCCCTGCCTCCCCCTTCCAGGCAACAAATCCATTGTGTAAATGAAGCTGCCTTTGACTCATCAGCCTGTACCTTTCATGCATTTTGGCAGAGGAACATAATTGACTCATATCATAAATCAAATATTTCTCCCTGCAAAGCTCCAGCCAGGCTTTGAACACTTTCATTAGGGTTTGGGGACGCCCTGTCCCGGCCGGCCGGGCTTGGACCCAAACCCTCCCTTCCCAATTGCGTTAGCAGAGGGGAAAGAGGTGGGGGCTCAAGTCAGCCCTGGGGATGGGTGAGTTGGGGACAGGGCTGTCCCTCTTTCAAAGCGACCTCTGCTGCGGTGGCTTTGGGAGCAGGCAATGTGCAATGGGGGGTCTGAAGGCAAGGGGAGCCCAGAGCCCCCCAGCTTTCTGCATGGGCACCTGGGGGGGCAGAAGCCCAAGCTCTTGCCAGGGTGGCTCCAACCAGCCAACTCCTTTTGTCACCCTCTGCCTCATTTTCCTCCTTTCCAAAATGTCTCTGCTGCTGTGTTAATATTGGTAATTGATTTTTGAGGTGCTCAGATGAAAAATAAAAATTAAAACCCAGCCAAGTGCAGGAAATCACTGCAGCAGCAAAGTCAGGAGGACTCTGTAACCCCAGCCGGCCCCTCTCAGCCCACCTCGCCTTTCTGTCTGCAGCGGTAGCCATCCCTCGTCCATCACCGTGACTCCACAAGAGCCTTCTCCAGCCTTCGCACCTCCTCCCGGGAGGCACTGATGTGCCTCTTGGGCTCAACCGGCAGCTGGCAGGGCGGTTTTCTTACAGACTGCTCTGGGGGGGTTAATTCTTCCTGGTAAACTGCACCCAGATGGTTTCTCAGGTCCAAAATGACCAAAAAGCAGAGTATGGAAGAAAATCTCCAGCGTGCATTGTACACCAGGCAGGGAGCAAACACCCCTGCTATGCCAGAGTGGGGCTGGGGGCTTCCCTGGCCGTTGGGAGGATCACCCCTGTTTGGAGGGTCACCATCACCTGCGCTTGCAGCAGCAGACTCCAGACGTTTCTCTTCGCCCCTTGCCCGCTGAAGATGGGGCGGCCAAGTCCATCGCATCGCTGCACGCAGAGCTGCGTACGCACAGCCGTGTACGCACAGCCCTCCTCAAGCGCTGAAGCCAGCGGGTGCCTCTGCCAGGACCAAAGCAACCACCATTAGAGGCTCCTTTAGGAAAATTCCAGCCCAAGGCTCTAAAAGCAAGTTAGGCACAGGGAAAAAAAAAGCGCAAATTAATTTAATAAGAGCTTAATTGGATTCTCCACAGCGGAGAAAGCTGCTGCTTCCCAGCAAATGCCCCCTGCAGCAGCCGATGAGTCAACCCGCTCCCCCAGTTGCACCACTGCTGGGGGGGCCCAGGTCTCTCCTTGCATGACCACAGCCCAGGGCATGTCCTTGCGTTCCCACCAAGCCTGGCCCAGCCAAAATCCATGGGGTGATGGATGGGTGGTGCTGCAATAGGAGCATCTTGTGAGCACCAAGCCAGGCAGCTTGGGGTTCCCCACGGAGCAAGAAAGCAATCAAAAATGACGGGGAATAAAACCTAGAGCTGAAACCATCCCCTGAACCCCTCTGACCACGGGCTCAGGCACAAGAAGGGTCCTTGTTTGTCTTTGAACCCTTCACACAGCTCCAAGCAGCAGTTGCTAATTGCAGCCAGGGCCCGAAGCTGTCCCCACGGCAGATGTGACCCTTGGATGATCAGGGAGTGCCCACGGCAGGGACATGGCAGCGGCTGAGCCCCACCAATGTGTCCCTGCAGGTGAGATTTACTGTCACCTGTGGGACTGGTGGTGCAACCAGCCCTCAACCCTGTGGCTCCTGGTCTCTCCCGGACATCACCAGCCTCCTCCATCGCAGCCCCACGCGTAGCCATGTCTCCGACCAATCTCTCCCAACCAGGACAGCTTTGCTGCCTTGTGCTCCCCCTGATTGACCTGCACGAGCTACAAATAAAAAATCTATGGAGCAAAGCTGCATTAAATCAATGAGCCGATGTGCCTGCTGCTAAGATAAGCACAGCTACCAGGGTCTCTCGCTCTGTCATTAGTGCTGTAGGATTCTCAGAGTCAGAAAACCCGGGGAGACTCATTAGGAGAAGCGGCACTTCTGGCTGGATTTACTGAGAGTCTCTCTCCAGCCTCCGCGCGCCCCTTTTTCGCTGCAGGAAGCCCTGCCCTTGCTCTGATCTGGTATGCAGCGTGCGGAGCCCATAAGGCTTTCAAAAATAACATGCTATTAAAATAGTTTTAATCAGAATTCCTCCAGCCAAGATGCAGCAGCCAGAGATCCTGCTGTCTTTGGCAGAAAGGAGCTCGGAGAAGTTAAGCGATGATGGGAGGAAGTGATTTCAAAAAGCCCGACCGTATCTCACTCCGTCAAGATGGACCTGGAGTTTTTCATGAGGTTTGGACCCAGGAGGAGAAACCCAGCCCGGCTGTAAGATCAAATTTAAATTAAGAGATGAAGATCCAGCTGCGATTCCTGTCTCTGCTAAAGGTTTTCTCTATGATCTTGGGCAGGTCATGTAATTTCTCCGTGCCTCAAGTTCCCCAGCAATCAAATAAGGTTTTGCTTCTCCCTTCTTCTGCCCTGCCTCCCTCTTTGGAGTCCAGGCTGTCTCAGGGTGTTCGCAGAGCAGCATTTTGATCTCAGCCTCAGCCTTATAGTGAAAACCTGGAGGAGAAATCACCTTTGCACACAGGCGGGACGGTGTGCGAAGAGCTGGAGCAGCCCTTCAGAAATGAATCCTGGAGGCAGCATTTTAAGGAGGAATTCTTAGGTTTGGTGATTTCAGCTCCTCTTTGGCAGCTGGGGAACTCAGCAGGACCAGGACCCGTCTCAGGGATCGGTGTCCGAGAGCAGCAGGTGCTTCAAAAACCCCATTTCAGCCAATATGTGGCAACAGCTTCGCACACAACGAGGCAACGGGCTCAGCTTTTTGGAGTCTCCCCTGTGTAAAGGTACTTCTGGCAAGAACAGCCTCCAACCCATTGACTTTGGGATGAATCCTGGGCCAAAGCATGGCCACTGGTCATCTCTCACTGGAGAACAACGGTCTGCCTTGTTTTTTTGTCTGAAATCCAGTTTTGCTTATTATGGTCTGCATATCTACCCATTTTGAGAAAAACCAGACCTGTGACATCTCCGGGAGGCCACACCCCATCACTGCCCAAAACATTAGGACAGCCCTAACTCAGCCCTCTACCAGCAACGCCACAGAGATGTGTCCACTGGCCGACGGAGACTCCCAGATTCGTGTTGGATTTGACTTGGGTTTGAGAAGCTGCAAGCCCCATCCGGAGAGTTTTTTGCAGCCTTGGTGATTTTTTTTTAATATTTTTATTTAAAGTCTCACCTGTGTTGTGTGTGGATTCTCCAGGGTCTTGTAGGGTCATTGCTGTAAAACCACGCTTAGCCGTGGGACCAAGGATATTGTGTGCTGGAGCAGCGGGGAGATGGCCCATCCGGAAGAGCCGGTGCAGGTCCTCGACAGCAGCACGGAAGCTTTTCATGCTCCACAGGCCCCCTCGACCTCGCAGGAACACAAAACTGAGTGTAACTTGAGATCAGAGCCACTGACAGACACCCCACAGTGAAGCACAGCAGAGCTCCTCAACCCAGGGAACGGGGCATTTCAGGGGCATTTTTAAAATTAAATTTAAAAAGTTGGTTTTTTTTTTTAACTACCCTCTGGATGAGGGTAGTTAATTTGCCAGAGCAGGCTGAGATCTGGTTTTATTAGGGCAGGTATTAACCTTCTGCCCATGAGAGCCAAAACCACTGTGCACAGAGCAACCCATCCTTGGTGGCCATGGGTGGATGGAACAGGAGAAGGAGGGTGAGGGGTCCCTGAAAGCCATTCAAATCCCTGGAGAAATATTTGGGAGCGGAGACCTGGAGCGCACGGCAGCCCGAGCATGAGTGCAGTCACTTCAAAAATAAAACAGATGGTTTATAGCCGAGAGAATCAGGCAAACAATGAATGGATGCGCTGGAAAAAGCCAACAAAAGCCAGATGTTCGGGATTGCTTGAATAATCTTAAAATACACTTTTTTAAAAAAAATTCATGAATTGTTATGAATTGGTCTTTTTCTTCAATTTCAGCAATCCTGAGGCATGTGATGGCTTTGCCTATTCCCATCCCAAATGCAGGAGCAGGCTGCCCCACTATCTCCTCCTTGCTTTGCCCTCACTTCCCACCCTCTGCAAAAATCCCTTCCCCTCACACACCTCCAGGCTGCCGTGGCCCAGTCCTCCCAGTTTAGCAGCCCCAAGCCCCAGTGCCAACCACCAGTGCAATGCTTTGCTGGACGGACAACATCTCCAGGATGTTCCTGCCCATCACTGCATGGAAACGTACCGTCACTGCCCCAGATTTAATTAAAATAAAATATCCCATGCCAACAGGAGCCTAGTTGTCTTTCAGGGTTGTCTCAATAATTATAAAATAAATTGCATTTCTATTGCGCCTTTCATCCTTGGATCTCAAAATGTTTTACAAGCGTTAATTAATTTAGCTTTCAAATAGCCTTTCCCTCTGATGTTGTATAAAAATTTAATAAACAGGTAGTGGGAGAGGCAGGGACCTGCTCTGGGGCACGTGGCAGGTCAGCAGTAGCCTCGGAGGGAAAGCCCCCAAACACCAGAGCTTTCAAGGCATGAGGGTGTCAAAAACAAGAAAAAAAAAAAAAAAAAAGCTGTGAAATAAAGATCTGACCATCACCGCATCCTTTGGGACCCCAGAGCCCCCCACGTTCCCCGTGGCTGCGTGCCAGGGAAGGGGGAAACCCAGGCTGGGATCGTCAGGAGCTGTTAAGGCACGTGACATATTGAGGGAATTCAAACACATTTAGGGAAATCTCCAAATATTTTTTCTTTTTTTTTTTTCCCCTCCTTTTTTTTTTTAGCTTTAAAGAATAACACTGACTGTCTCAAGCTGTGGTAATGTATTCAGGCAACACAACTGAGTCAGAGCTAATTGAATTTAAAAGCAGGTATTACATCTGTGCCTTCGGAGCGAGTACATCCTGAAAATCACTTCAGTGATGAAGTGTTTTACCCAACTACTACTTAATCTTTTTACATAGAAAGCAGAATTAACCCCGCTGCGCAGCCTTCATTAAGGAAACCAAATGAAGTTACCTGGTGAGGTTCAAATGTGCTGCAAGTGGTAAAACTTCAGCTGAAGTTTCTTAAATCCAAAGGGACTTTTTTTTTTGTTAAATCCTGCAAAGTGGTTTAAACCAGGTCAGTTATCTGGGTCCTGTTCGTCTTTTCTTCATTAAATCCGAGAGGAAATAAGTACACCTGGCCCTGTGTATAAATACATACATGACTAGAGAAATAGGTCAGCTTCCCGCACCCCGCTCCCCGGCACCGCTCATACCTGCCCTCTTTTCGCCATTCCCATCCCATTTCTCTTTCCCTCCAGACCATCTCCCTGTCTCCAGGAGAAAGGATAAAATAAATGAAGGAGAAAACGTGCTCTGAAGAAAACTCCAAAAATAATCCATGTCCCCCCCCCAGCGGCACTCAGCGTCGTCCAGAGCCCCCTGCTCTCCCTCAGCAGCTGAAGGAGTCCCAGGGCAGGTCAGCAGCCCTAAAGCGACCAGACATTAACTCTTCATTCCATGGATGGAGTAAAAGCCCATAGCTTCTTCACATATATTTATTTTTTTATAGAGAGAGAGTCATAGAGTGGTTTGAGCTGGAGGGGACCTTAAAGATCACTAGTTCCAACCCTACATATATGCCAACCCTATATATATATTTACTTACATACTTATCTCCATAAGCACATACATGTGAGTGTATATATATGCACACACATATACTTACACAGATGTATTTATATTCTATTACTTTACATACTTGGTGTATTACTTTTCATATTTTTATATATCTTTATATCACATATATTATACATACTGCTTTATATACTGGGTCTCTTACTTTATACCAAGTAAAAGCCCAGCGCAATCAGCTGAGCACAAGCGCTCAATGCACCCCACCACCGCTCCCACACTCAGGCCGACGCGGGGTCCTGGGGGAGGTGATAGACCCCCCTTCCCTGGGCTGGAAACAGAGCAGGGAAAACACCCCGAAGAACCATTTGCAAAACTATTCCAGCAAATCAACATTTTTGGCTGGCTGTATTTATCCATCAGCTCCCAAGGCAGCCACGAGGAAGCTGGGAAAGCTGTGGGGATCCCCTCAACGCTTCATGAATTTCAAGCGCAGACAATTGATTTACATCGCCAGAAATTTGCACGGGGAGGAAAAAAAAAAAAAAAAAAAAGGGAGCTCTTCACCATTCATTAATTTTCTCTAAAATTCATTCATCCAATTAGGCAGCTGAAATGGTGCGTTGTAATTTAGATACCCTGTGACACACCATGACTATTGATGGTTCCTGATTCAAAGGGAACAGGAACAGAATAAATCCCAGGCTACGGGCTCTTCAAAACCTAATTTCCTTCTAGTTATGAACCAGGAAATCATCTGGAGAAATCAGGAGAGATTCAGACAAATTTAGGCTGGGCATCAGGAAACGGAGCAGGTCCTTCGCTGGCTGTGAGCAAGAGTTTGAGCCTCAGCTCTCAGCTGTAAATTTGGGGGAATTTTTCTTTACAAAATATCTCAGCATTTATCACTGATGAATCTGCAACAGGGGCACCCACCCTCGTGTGTCCACCCCGGAGAGCATCTCCTACAGCACCACCAGCTTTCTTAATTGGAGTTCCATTTTCAACCTCAGCATCTTTATTAGCAGGGAGAGGTACTGGGCAGGACAACTGCCAAAGTCAGTACATCAGGTTTGTGCTGCAGAGGGCAGGTTTTAACAGTAATAAACAAGGTGATTTTATGTTGCCTCTTTGCCATTAAGAGTCACTGCAATTTGCTGGCTGAGATGGAAGTGGATGTTATCAGGGTAATAAAGCAGCGACGTGGGGGCCCTACGGATGCTACCAGCCGGGTCTCCCCGCTCCAAGGGGCTTGACCCATTTTGCAGAGGAGGAAAGCAAAGCACAGGGTATTTTCAAGTTTTTCAAAGTATTTTTCAAGTTGAATAAAGTTGCAAACCTGGAGAAAAATCTCACCGAGGTACTAAAACACGTGGAAATCAGGTTTTCCCCAATTTCCCTTACTGACCTCACTGGCAGCAGGGGCACTCCAGCCACTTGTCTGCAAGATGCATTTAAGTGGCCCCATGTAACACAGCTGAAGAGGGAAATTTGGGGCCAGACTAAGCCGTTCGGAGGCTTCCACAAGTCAGTCACAGGCTGTGGAAGAGAACTGAGGACTTCACGTTCCCCTAATGACTGTGAAAGCCCACTGCTGCGCTCGGGGTCCTGCTCCACCTCAGGGCTACGGTAACAGACAGCATCAATAATACAGCAATAAATATTCAAGTCAGCTGGCTTCATCCAGATATATATAGATACGTATTTAGAGAGAGTTATAGGCAACTCATCATCGTAACATGTGAGCACTTATTGAGTTTTCCAGGATTTAGGGTGAGATCCAGAGATGCACTTTAGGTGCTGTAACTTTGGCAACGTGATGCCTAAAATAAACGATGGGATGCTCAAGGACACAGCTTGCAGGTGCAGTCGATGTCGAGACCTCCAAGAGGAAAGTTTCCTTTCCTGGCTGCATCACAGGACTTTCCTGATGTCCCACAGAGCAGCACCAGGCTTTAAATCCAGATGTCCTCAGCTTCAGCCCAACACCTTGGCTCCCAAACCCACACAGTGCAAAAGAAAGTGATAGCAACCCCTGATCTGGGGACCCACAGAGGTGTCCCCCCATCACGCTTCTGTCTGGATGCATTTCTTGCCTGACTCCCATGATCCCTCCTCGTAAGGAGGAGAACCACCTAAAATCTCTGCTGGGGAGGCGTTGGGAGGAGCAGGCAACCAAAACCTTCACAAGCTGGTCCATGCCCTCAGGGACAGGGCATGCTGCTCCACTGCAGGGAGAAGAACCTGCCTTTTTGGTTTTTTCCCTCCAAAAAATTAAACTCCAGAAACACAGAGTTAAGGTCTGGAGGCAGAAAGGAAACTCCTGGTGCCAGGTTCCTGTCAGCACTGGGGGAAAAAAAGGTCCCCTTTCCCCAAAAGCCTCCTAGGAAAATAAAAAAAGGAAGAAGTAAATAAATTTCACTGAGCCTTTTGAAAACGCTGTAATTGCCTTTGTGGTCTAATTGCTCCTGGTTTTACAGCCTCATTTCTTGTCATAAAATTAGTCCCACTTTTTATGCTTTTTCCTTTGCTACTGGTCTGTGATTATTATTTTTTAATTGCTTTGGTATGTTGATCTCTCCCACATCTCCATGGGGAAGGGGGCGAGGGACCTAACTCTGCGGCCGTTGCCCGGCCAGAGGATGCCGTGGCTGCCAAAAGGAGACAGATGCTCAACTTTCTGGGTGAATATTAACATTAATCTCCCCAAAATTGTCTTTAATACCCAAGAGCAGGGCTGGGCACAGGGACCGTGCATCCGAGCAGAGCTCAGCCGCGAGTGGAGGAAACACTCATTAGAAACGCAGCGATTTCTTGCAGGACTTTCTGGGGAAAGAAGAGATCTAGATACAAACCACAACCATCAGGAATATAATAAGAGCACAGGAGGAAAGAAAAACACCTGAAAAAGATAAAAGCTGCATCATCTGTAACCCTTTTAATAACCATCTTATTTCAAACAGCACCAACGTCTCCTCGCCGGCTCTCCAGAACAGCATCTGTATTTGCTTTCTTGTTGATATACAGCTGCAATAGGAAGCCATGCGTGAAGTTTATTAAGCCTGGGTAATTTTCTATCAGTTCTGCGTGCTATTGATTTCATCTATACTGTTATCTTGCTCTGCCTGAACCTGAAAAGTCATTTAAAAACAAAAAAACCCATACAATTCTTCAAAAACGCAACTATTATGGGATGTAGGATGTTGCCATTTTGGATGCATTAACAGCATGCTGAAAATGAACGTGTCAGAGATACAAATCTTATTAAGGAGACTTTGATGATACCGAGGCTAAAACAGAGGGAGCCATTTGAGCTGAACCAAAACACGGAGCCGAATCTGAACTTAACTCCACAAATTTCTTTCTCAGGGGTGGAAGGAAAATTGGATTTGCTTTGGCTTTCAGCCAGCCTTGCTTCATCCTGAACCAGCTCTCCACTGTCCAACCTCTCCCACGTCCTTGGAGTTACTCCCAGTTTATGGCATAAGCAAGAGTGAGCTCAGAGCAAGTGGCTCTACCCACCGCGCTGGCGATGCTCGGAGCTGGCACAAGTCCACCTCGGGCTTGCAAGTCTTGCACAGGGTCAGAAATGCAGATCCTCAATGCAGAAAAACAAACCTTGAAGCCTTCTCCAGGCCGCAAAGGGTTTGCTAAGATCTTCAGCCCAAGCCAGGGCTTCCCATGTGCTCCTCCACGAGGTGAGAGCACCCAGGGGCCATTAGGCTGGAGGGGACCACATCCGATGGGCATCCCAGCCCCATGCCCAAGAGCAGCCATCCCAAGCGAGCAAAGCTTTTTTCCACAGCTGGATCATCAGCCTCGTGTTTTGGGCTCCACAAATCAAAAAGGCAATGGTGACAGAGCAAGTTAGACACGGGTCCCAGCCAAATCCAAACCTTCCGGGAGATGTGGGATGCCAGGATTTGGGTCAGGCCCATCTGTACTCAATTCATCGGCGCTCTCAGCTAACTGGCACAAACCACCCTGCAGTGACATTTAAAACATATTAATTAAGAAATCAAATGCAGTCATCTAATTGAGCCTGTTCTCCAAGCACAGCTCCTTGTCAGTCATGGGGACTGGCACAACCTGCTGTCTCCAAGCTCAACTCTGCAGCTCTCCCTGCCCTGCCATAACCAGAAATGTCCTTTTTTTTTCCCAATTTTCCATGGGTTTAGGTCACCTTCATTTTCTTACACCAGTTAGACCAGTGTAATCCAGGGACATCAACCACCCCAGAACCACAGCGCAAGGAGAATTTGTCCTGCCTGGACTTAAAAAAAGCAAATTACAGCTGAAGGCTGCAAGATGAGTTGCGGGAATGAGAGTGCTTTGTGGGACATCATCCAATTCCTGCTGGACAAAATCCATCATCCCCTCGGTACTCACCTGCCTCTGCGCCAAGAGATACCAAAGATAGCCAGGAGCTTCAGAGACCTCCAAAACTTTGTCCTACCAACTTGGGGTGGAGCACGTTAGGAGGGGCAGGGAGGGGAAACCCCAAATGAGATTGGCAGAGCTTAGGAGCATCCAGAAAAAACAACGGGAAGCAGCAGGACTGCTCCCCACGGCTGCAGCCCGTAACCTTGTGCTTGTCCCAGGCGTTCTCCAGACTTCCCTGGAGAACATCTCTGCAGCACAATATTGCACCTCACAGGCAGCCTGAGGGGAGAGACGCAGGACGAGCTCAGGCTCAAATCTCCTCTGCAGTTCAGCTCATCGCCAGCATCTGTGGGCATTTTGGGATGGGGCTGGATGCCTTTATCACCTGCCAGCCCCTGGTCTCACAGAGATATCAGGGAAATTGCTTGTGCTGGTTCTTTTGCGCAGTGTATTGCGGGGGAAGAGATGGGCAAACTTCATCCGTAATGCTCCATCATCAGCTGAACGCAGCCAGGCACTTCCCAAAGAGCGGAGGAGCAGCCCCATGGCTGTGACATTTGCGATGCATTAAGTTTAAACATTTTCAATAACGAAAAACAATCCATTCAGACTTGCTTTATGATTCATAGTAATTGCAAATAGAAGCAGTTAATATAATTGTCCAGCTGAGACCGGCAGGCTGGGAACATGTAGCAGTGAGATGTACAATCAGGGAAGGTTGGGAGGGAATTTAAGTGCAGGTTAAGTAAATGCATTACTTTAATAACACACAGAGACAGCCCTTGTAGTTATAAAGAGGATAAAATAAATATTGTACCAGAAATCTACAGAATGGGAGGTTTTATCACCAAGAACTGCCTGCTTGCTATTTACTTTCAATTTAGATTTTACAAAAGCTGCACTGCCATGCTTTTTATGTATGGACGGGAATGACTTGAATTGACAAATGACCTTATTTCTCCATAAGTTTTACAAGGGAGCCTCAGTTTCTCCAAGAAAAATGATCACCTCCCAGCAGTTGTCCTGGAGAGAGAAAGATGCTTTTTTTCCTTTTCTTTTTTAAAAAAGGAGGACTATAATTCAAAGAGGAGATGGTGCTTCTGCTCCTCTCTCCCTTGGAGATGGGCCAACCTCTTTGACTTCTCCAAATCGCAGAGGGAAGGGACCTGCTTCTCTGCAGTGGCTTTGTGCCTGAACTTCAGCCCTTTCCTTACTCCGTCTCGGATGTGACCGTGGTGGTAGGTAATGGCCTGGGAGGAAAGTCCAGCGTTGGGGCACGGCCCTGCCGCAGTGCATGACCCTACTTTGGGTTTCCCAATCCTGAAAATTAGGGTTTTCCCCCTTTTAAATAATCAACTTGAGCTGGTTCAGTGTGACACATGTAAAGAGGAGGGGGGTAAAGAAGACGCTATTGAAAGACATCATCATCATCATCATTTATCCAGCTTAACCAAACTCTGCCTCTCCAGAGAAGAACTATAGTGCTTTATTTATTAAAAGATATTTCTGAGGGCAACACATTAAATTAAAGTATCTTGTTCACAGCCTCCCGACTTAACAACACATAAACAGCCAAACAAAACAGAACATCGGCTCATTACAAGCATTTATAAAATATTAAGGGTCTTAAAAATTAATTATTCACAGGCATCTTCTGCTTGTTTATAGGGGAGAATGAGGATGCACAGGCTTGAGCGGGCTACCTGCAACACAGAAAGAGAAATATTGTTGTAAAACTCCCTCTGCGTGTTAGCTGGTGTCCCCCGTTATTTGGGGGGGTGACAGGTTAATGCGATGGGTTAATTCTGGGGTGGCAGTGTCTGGATGCCGGCACCTCCTCAGAGGACTGCATCCTCCAGCATCCCCCATCCAGGTGAAGGGCTAAGGATAAGAAATGCAAAAAATATCAATACGTATCCCTCCCCCCCAAAAAAGGCCCAAACCCAAATGAACAGCAGCTCTTGCAGGGCATCCCAGGACTATCCATTGTGCCGCACGGATGCAGACGTAGTAAACACGCCTGTATTGAGAGGGCTTCATACCAGGGGAAGAAGACAGGGAGTGTAATTTTAAAGTCGCAGAATTTAGCATAAGGAGGTAATGGGTTTGCAGTGGCTTTCCCGTAAATGTCATTGCTGTAATTAGGAGAACAATTAGAGTCAACCGGCAGAATTGTCCCCTATCTGTCATTTCAGCAGGAACAGCCAGAGCCACAATTAACACCCGCGCAGGTGGGTCACCCCGTTCAAATCCTGCAAAATGGGATGGACGAGGGCAGAGCAGCGGGCAGCAACCGCCACAGGGGACAGGGATTTTGGGGGTCCATCCCCACCGGTCCCGTTCCTGATGCACACCAGCTGTGCACAAGGCAACGTCACACCTCTTGTCTCGACAGAGCTATTTATTACGGCACCAGCCCGATGCTCTGGCCTTGTACATAAAAGCCTCTAAGCAGCTGCTTAACTTGGAAAAAAATAATGTGCTGAACTGATTTACAAATTTGAGGCCTTGGAGGCCAAACCTGCCTCCACCTACAGCAGCAGGAAGCTGGAGGAGCTCCGCGGAGGGGGAGGAGGATGCCCCAGTGATGAAGCCAGCCCAGGAACGTGTATGTTATCTCCAGCTTCACTGCAATCTACTTATTTTCTCGGTGAGAAGGTTGCTAAAAGTGCAGCTGACAGCACATCTGAAGAACAGGGCATGGATGAGTAAAAAAGAAGTTCCCGTGACGTTAGCGAAGGGAGGAGGCTGCAGTTGTAACCTGCTATTAATGGCATCCGAGTCCCCTGTGAGGGCTTATCTCCGGCTTGAGCCCTGCGTTTCCCGGTACACGGCCCCAGGCTCCTGAATCCCCTCTTCTGCGGCACAACTTGGCTCTGCAAGCGCTGCTGCTGTTGAGCTGCGGTGTGAACGGGGGCTTGGCGGAGCATGGCCCTTCCCTGACTCTGTGGAGGCGTCACCGCCAGCGAAGCCGAAATAAAGCAAGCAAGCAGCAGCGTGCATCCACATTTCTCAACTTGGGGAGAGAAGAGGCTCCTCCTCAAAAGGAAAGGGGGATGCGGTGGAGGGAAGGAACAGGGGGGGCAATGACATCCACTGAAAGCATTTGCAGCATCTTTGCAGCTTGCCATGATTAACTGACCGGAGTGCTATTAGCAGCCTGGTATGATGATTAACAAGCTCTCCTAATAGCAGTTTTTAAACCTGCTTTAAAAAAAGCCGGAGCAGAGCTGGAAGGGGGTGGGGAGACCGGGTGGTATCTCCAAGGAAACCAGAAACAGAATGGGCTTTGGCACATCGCAGAACCAGGCGGGTAATCAAAGATTACAACCAGTTTTAATTTAAGGTTAATTATTGTTTACTCTCTGGAGGCCTCCCCATTGGAAAGGAGCAGTCGGTCTGACCTTCAGCAGCTCGTGGTGGGGCCCTCCAGTCCATCCTCCCCGGAAAGGCTTGCCGGCATCTCCCGGTGGGAGCTGGGATGGAGGGGGAGAAACAGGAGCTTTGAGAGGGAGGAATCGATGGAGGAGGATGGCGAAAGGAAACAGAGATGGAGGCATCCGACGCCGAGATGAATCCTGCCCCAGCTGCACATTGAAAAGCTTCATTCAGTTTTATTTAATTGGTTGCCCCCACTGCAGACATGGTTAATTAAGATTGGACTCCCATTGATTTCCCATTTGGTGAAATCACACTGGCATTTTCGCACAAAAGCAGCCCCGTTTTTATCAATGAAAATGCTGTGTGCAGAGGCGTCTCCCCCAATGAGACCATCTGTACCCACGGAGGAGAGCCGGAGGCTTTAACATGGCCAGGTCACGGATGCTTGCTTGGGCATGGGGCCTCCTGCCCGCGGACAGGGCCAGCCGGGTGCAAGGCTTGGGGGAGCTCCTCTTACCAAGGGCCACGACTGATCAGGCACCAACACAGCCCCCAGCTCCTCTCACTATCCCCTAGTGGGGGGATAGGGTCGAATGCTTCCCCCAGACCAGACACGGTGTCTATAGATAGAGGTGGGCAGGGACCGGGCTCAGCGCCCCACGCGCACACGTCCCCATCCCTTTTTCTCCTCCTTAGCACCCAAAGATGCCCACGAGTCCAACTCAACCTGTTGAACCCCAACTTTGCAAAATACCCCTCCTGCTCTAATACCCCCTCGCTCTTCTCCAGGCTGGATTCACCCTGCTTTTAACAAAGCAGAATGCAAAGACGCAGGACATTACTCAAAGTCTACCCTAGAAGACACTTTTTTCCCCCAAAAGCCCATTTTGCTGCTGTCCTGACAGCGCTGCTGAGGAATGGCAGATGAGATTAAGGATGGTGACAACTCCCCTAAGCTCTCCTCCCTTTGCTCGGAGACAGACATACTTAATTATGATAGAAAGGCGATCCTGGTGCGCGCAGCAAATACTTAAGGTGATTTGAAGCGTGAAGCTGCATACCGTTTGTGAGATTTGAGTTCCCAATCTGTTTGGGCTTGTTTAGACAGCTTCTGCTGTTTATTCCCTCTGTAATTTTACATGCTTTCTAGCATGCGGGGACTTCAGAAAGACAAGTCCGAAAAATTCATTGCGGAAAGGTTGCAATAACTTCATTCCCCACCCGACGCTTGGGATGAAACCTGTTAGCAGCGATGGGAGCACGGGGTTGGGTGAGGAGGGGACGAGTACCAGAGGAGGCATCACTTCTCCCCAGGAGCAGATTTCAGTCCCCCTCTTTAGGATTCATCTCTCCCTCGCTCATCATTTTCCTCTGGCTTCGTAGGGGTTTGCGAAGGCCTTTGTAAATGGGTGTGTGCATTGGACAGAGGGGAAGAGGGAGAGGGCTTCCCCATGATGCTGATCCCTCAGGGTGAGACCTGTGTGTTGTCCTCTCCATGGTACCAAATTCGGAGTAGATGCCAGTGGCATCAGCAGGAGCAACAAGGACACCCACGGTCCTCCCGGTGCAACACGGCTGAGGCAGAGAAACTCAGGATGCAGTAAACCTCCTCTTTTCCTGCACTCCTGAGACCTGAAGACCCAGCAGAAAGCAGCTCTTGGAAGTCAACATGGACCTTGGTCAACTCACTGTCCCCCAACCCAACTGGCTTACAAGTGGATCCTGGAGATCAAGGGCTGGTTTGGGATCTCCCCAAGCTACCAGTGAGACATGA
This sequence comes from Balaeniceps rex, assembly GCA_013401315.1. Lineage (NCBI taxonomy): Eukaryota > Metazoa > Chordata > Aves > Pelecaniformes > Balaenicipitidae > Balaeniceps > Balaeniceps rex. The sequence goes on along the minus strand of VYZW01061501.1, from coordinate 225,919 downwards.
AGACCCATCAGAAAGCAGCTCTTGGAAGTCAATATGACCCTTGGTTCATCCGCTGTCCTCCAGCCCAACCAGTTCACACGTGGATCCCAGAGATCGAGGGCTGGTTTGGGATCTCCCTGAGCTACTAGCCTACGTCACATCCATTTGCTTTTGATCCCAGCAGGAAAGGACTGATAGCAGATTTCAGACCTGGATAAGGACAGGTTTAAATCCTGTCTGGTTGGAAACACCGCAGGTATTTGGAGAAAATAAAATTAATGGCTTTCCAATGTTAATATTTACCTGGCAGATCAAATGATTAAACTATAATCTCCTCAGAACTTTTCTTCTTAAATTGCCTGTGAAGGTATTTATTACACTTTCCTTCTGCGGTATCCCTGCAGTCACCCCAATGCTCCCCCACCCCAAGGAGATCTGCCCCGCACTACCAAAAAGGCCAGCAGCAGCGCAAGAACTTCAAGCCAAGAGGACACATCCCAAAGCGCTGTCCCAACACTGCCCCATTTGCCCCAAAAAGTGACATCTTGGCTGCTTTGCTGTCAGAGGATGCTCCGGAGCAGCCCGTCTCACCCCAAGGGAGGTATCTAGGTTGGGGAAATCACCTTTCCACCATCAAAACAGAGAGGGGGTGAATCCAGGTGGCCTTGTGGAGGCCTTTTGCCAAAAGCTGCCCAAAATCCGCAAGCTCTCCATATTCACTTCACCGAACGAGGTTTTAAGGTACTCAGATATACATAATAAAATCTTACAGACCCTCCAGCATTTCTGCGGATGCATTTCCTACAGCAGATGTGCTGCAGTTCCCTACAGTATCATTTCGATGGACACCCATTGGTTTTTATCCCCATTAAATATTACGAGTGTCTCTTAGGATTTCTTCCATAGGGACTTGCCATGATTCCCAAGAGAGTAATTTATATTAGTTTAATCTCTCTTGCTCAGCTTCCAGTGCAGCCCTGGAGCCTCGTACCATCGGGTTTTGCTGGAAGGACTGGTCCTGGCTGGATGCGGTGAGACGACAGCAGCCACACAGTCTGGCTTTGGCTGAGCTGGGGGCTTTGGCCCAGCCAGTGAGTATTGATGAAGGTGAAAAGGCAAATATTTCCCTTGCTGGAAAATAAGTCCCAATTTTCGCACAACCGAGAAGTCACCATGTATATAAACACTGGATTTGGGCCAGACCCTCAGCAAGGCACAGCAAACATCCAAAAACCGTGGCTCATAACTGTCACGTGCTGCGTGATATCCCCAGGCACGTCCCTGTCCTGGGCAGCTCCTTGTGTGCAGGGTCGAAGGATCCTGCAGGCGTGCACACACATCTGCACGCTCCGGGGTTACATTGTTCATGTGACAGTCAAGGACAGCCTGAAACCCTCAAGAAGGGCTCAGGGATGGAGCATCGTACCTTGCTGCCACAGCTGCAGCGGAGACATGGACAGAAATGGCTCAGTCTTGGTGCATGTGGCCATTTCAGACCTTTCTTGGGCTTATTTTTCCCCTCTCAAGCTATTGAGGCAAAGAGCACACCACAAACCATAGTGGCTCAGTGGCCAAGACTGTTACCACCTCTGCACTGAGGAAGGTGCAAAACACAGAGGAAAAAAATACCTGGTTTTGATAAATATACTCAAAACAGTACCTGCTTGAGATATGGCCTGGGAAGACAGACAAATGGGGGCACCTGGGATGTCGCAGTTATTTACACCTCGGGTGCGGAGGGTGCCACCAGGCAGCACCAGCTCCTAATCAGGTCCCAAAAGAAAAACACAGGTTGGGGGGAACAAGGCAAGAAGGATGCTTTGGGTTTCGTGGCATGGAGGGTTTGTTTGGTTTGGGTTTTAAGCAGCAGTTTTGCATCCTTGGTTGCCATGGCAGCGCAGAGCGGACTGCATGCTGCATCCCTCAGAGCCGGCAGAGCTGAGCACTGTGTGGAGCTGGTCCAGCGCCGGCCGGCCACAGCGGGGGCCCAAGCAGGGCACCAAAGGCAGCTCAAAGCCTGCAGCGAGCCCCAGGGCAGAGCAAGGAGCAAGCCTTGGGGCCTGGCACAGGGCTCGGACCCTGCCTGCAAACTGGGACACGCACCGTCCCCTGGCCAGGAGCTCCTTGGCCACCGCTTTCTGCAGGACCCAGCTGCCTCCTGCGCGCTGCTCCACCACCCCGCGAATGCCCCCCCAGCTCTGCAGCCAAACAAACCACTTTTAAACCCAGTTAATGGTAGCAGGTGAAGAAAAATCAGTGCCTTCCCCTTGCCACCCAGGGCTGATGCGTGCCAAGGAGGTGACCCTGGCATCGCTTTCTCCTCAGTCTCATTTCTCAGTGGCATTAAGGGGCCGGTCCTGTGGCTGCCTGTGCAAAGGGCCACGGCAGCGAGGGAAGCGGGAGCCCAAACTTTACACCTTTAGCACGTTTCCCAGCTGCTGTTTCCCTCATAGCTGCTCCCAGCGTCTGTTCCCATCTCAGATCCGTGCTGTCCTTCTCCCCGCTACCGAGTGCTCTCTTTATTGTCCTGTTTGTCTCCTCTCCACAGTGTAATTTTATCTTGTTAGAGCGATGCTGGGCCGTGTTTACTTTGTTTTACTTATGTGGTGCTTTCTATTCTAAATTCTCTTCATCTGGGCAGCACTTTATCAGCAAGGGGAAGCCAAAGGAAGCTATCTTTCATCCTTATCGAGATTCCTCTCCTTTCATTATCTCCAGTGCTGCTACAGAGCATCAAAAGGGCATCTTTGTTCTTGCAATCTAATGTAATTTCGAAAATAGCAATTCAAGCCTTTTGAGAAAATTATGTACGCAAACACACATCCATTACCACCCCTCACTTTCCCCCCCTCAACATTCCCACGGGAGCCCCATGGCTGTTTTGGGGCTGCCTGGTGTTAAGGGGTGCAAGGTGGAGAAAAAGGGCATTTTTAGGGCTGTGTGGGCTGAAGATGGAGGATGGGGCTGAGCCAGTGTAGGACTTGAGCATCTCTGGTCCTAATGCTGTCCCATGGGTGTGAGGATGGCCCCAGGGGCTGGGGGGGCAGTGGGACCAGTCAGGAGCTGGCAGTGGGCAGTGCTTTGATCTGCTCACGTGCCCATGCTTGGCTGGAAGCGCTGCTCCATGCCACATGCCGGCAAGATGGTCCAGATGTTTCCTCCTGGCTCCATCTGTGCCGGAGCCATCTGCAGTCATCGATCTCATTGCGTCTCCCAAGTGAGGAGCGGTGAGAGGTCTGCGGTGGGCTGGGGGGGCCGTCAGCAGCGACGGATGATGCTGCTGTTGATGGGGAGCCTGGCTGGGCACAGAGGAGGTGGTCACAGCTCTTTCATTGCAGGATGTGACGTGGATGGGGTGAGTGGCCAAGAGGAGGGAAAAGCAAAGTCATGGGGAACTTCTGCCTGGGAGCATTTCCTGGGTGAATGGCCTCTCTGGAGAGATTTGAGGGGGGTCTGGCTTGAAATCCTCCTTGCTGGTGTGGCCAGGAGTCCCATCTCCCATGGTCCTGCTCTCCTCTACTGCCAACCAAGAAGAAAACCCAAATTTTGCTCAGCCATCAAACTCTGAGAGCCAACACAGGGTTCTCACTGCACCTCAAAACCCTATATGACTTCCTAAGCGCATTCACAAAAATCCATCCTCTGGTTCCCCTAGCCTAGACCTCACCTCCGGCTCCTTTTCTCTCCCCCACGCTCAGCCGAGCAGATACCCGGAGGCCTGGATACGACCACACCGCAGCCCAGGGTAGCACAAGTGCTCATCTCCCACCTCCACGCCCCCCAGCCGCTCTGTCCCCATCACTGCTCCAGCCTGACCCCTCTCCCCAGCTCATCCACATTTCAAAGATAACCAGGTGTGAAGGTGGAAAAGCTTTTTAAAGCTCCTGGAATTAAGGAACATGAGGGGGCCTCGATAGGTTTTGGAATAAATTGCCCATGAAAGTGCTGGGGAAAACCTATCTAGGGAAAAAAAGAGAGAAAGCAGGCGAGACAATGATATATCTAGAAAGGAGAGAAGAGGAGAGATCGGGAAGCAACTGGCTGATTGTTCCATAAGCACCTCTTAAAAGCAAACACAATAGACATGACCAGTTTTTAAAATGACAGACAATACAATGGGAGATAATATATTTAAAACCCATATCAGTTGTTAACAGACCATAAAAATGCCGGTACATTAATCTATGCTGTCTGTCATAGACTCATGAAGCAGCTGTGTTATTTTATAGTTTCATTCCTGCGGGCTTCTCTGACACTTCCACAAATACATCTCAATTTATTTGGATAAGAACAAATAGAAATATTGAATTCTTCTTCCTCTGCTTCTGCTGCTTTTTTATTTTTTTCCCCCAGCCCCAACGACTCGCGGAAGGCACTAGGTACAGCTTTGCCAGTGTATTTTCATCTGCCAAAATGGTTGTTTTAGGAGAAATGCACCATGCAGGTGTATGCTTCATCCCTTACTTTGGACTTTCTGAGCTCCTTTTGCACCTTCACAGCGAGCGGGATGAGGGCTGGGCTCCCACGGCACCTCTGGGTGCCAATCCCAGCTGGGGCGGTGGTGGGCAGTGAGCAACTTGCTTGCCTGGGGCAGCTCTACCCATCCCGCATCGTGCTGGGACTCTCAGCCAGACGGTTCTTAGATGCCAAAGCGGGCTGTGATTTCTGCCTTAATAAATGTCCATCTTTCGCCTTTGCTTGCAGAGCTCTGTCCCCATCTCCACCTTCCTCCTCCTTCTCTGCAAGGTGGGACTAGTCCATCCCTAAATCACATCCGAAATCCCATTGCCTTCATTCCCTATTTGCTTTTATTTCTAAAGAGGAAGGAGGAGGAGAAATAATGTGCTCCTTTGCTCCCAAGGAGCATAAAGCATGGATGAGATGTTTGCTCAAAGCCATAGTTTTGTTTTCCCTCTAAATTTGCACTCAACTTTTTTAAGCATCAATTTTGTGATCATAAATATATGCACACACACGATACTGTCGATGGCAGGGATGGTGGCTGCTCCCAGCCTGTTGCTTCCCATGTGCAGGATGGGTCGCGTGCAGCTCTTTTCAAGGGACTCAGGACCCATCATACCCCCATCCTATTAACCGCATGAGCAGTGCTGCTCCCCAGGGGCTCTGCAGGCCTATGGGCACCCCACAAACATGCCAGAGATGCTCTCACCCCCTTCCCTGCTCTCCGGCACAGCCCAGGAGCAAGGGGAGCTCTGGTCCCTGCACCACTACAAGCAAATGTTTAACGTAAATTATTCTGGGCGACGACACACAGTAGGTTCAAAGCTCGGATATAGGCTTTGGTGTGGGCCCTTCAAAGAAGAGGCATTTCTGCTTCGGCTCCCATGGGATGCTGGTTGGGAATTGCTTAAGAAGCTGCGAAGCACTCGGTGCGTGTCTCTAATGAGGGTGGAAGGAGAGCAGGAGCGTGCCTGGGGAAAAGCAGGCGGGGGTCTGGAAAGGGCTGGTGATGGGGGAGCCAGAGCGCTTCTTTTTAATGCTGAACCCAGAGCTTCAATCACCCTTAAGATGTGAGCTGAGGTCTGGTGCTGCCTGCAAGGGGAGCATCATCGTGCCCCCTCCCCGCGCAGCCTGGCTGGGCCATTGCTCTGGTTTGCAGCTGATGGCTGCCACAGTGCGTACCCCAAAACTCAGTCCTGATGGCACCGGTGGCATGCGGTGCTGCTGGGCAATTTGTGAGCTGTTTCCAGTGTCAGCAAAAGGAGGACAGACCCCTCTGCATTGGCAGAGAGGGAAAAGCACCCACCCGACAGCTACCACGGGTGACGTGGTACCCCGGAATTCTTTACCACCCCATTGGATTTCCCCCCATTAGGAAATCCCTGTGCAGAGATGAGGGAAAAAAACACTTTTATTATTATTTTCATCATCATCACCATCTTCCTTCTGCAGCTACTTATCTGAAGCAGAGCTGGACTCCACGCTTTTCTATGTACCCTGCCCCAAAGGAGGAGGCACATACCTTGAAAACGATTGCCATTCAACCTGCCAAGCCAACACAATTACTTCCCTTCGATCATAAAAGTATACAAATAAACATCTGTCATCCACACATAACCTTTTGGTTTGTCAGTTGAAATACTGCTGCTGTCCCCAGTATATTTTATGTCCCAGCCCAACCCCGTCCTTGCTATCTCCAGCTCTCGGGGCTGTCACTCAGCTGCAATTTCCCACTCCAGATCTGCGAGAAGGAGAAGCTGCGAATCCTCTGGCACTGTCAGGATATCATTAACTGTTGCTTTGGATCCAAATGGTCTCCTCTTGTCAGTTGAGAGCTGTGCTTCCAGCCTCCATGCTCGCAGCCTCCTTCCATCCTCCAGGTCTTGGGCAGTGCTTTGCTTGGTGTCAACACAACCTGGAGCTCACAGGCGCCCACACACACATGGACCCAGCAGCCACATGTGTCTCTGCCCCACCGCTGTCCTCCCCGCCTCCAAGGAGGATGCCCATGGCAGAACTGGCACAGCCACCCAGGAAACCCGGCTCTGCCGCAGAACTGCATCAAAACTGAGCAACCTGGTCTGGTTGAAGATCCCCCTGCTCCATTGCAGGGAAGTTGGACTAGATGACCTTCAAAGGTCCATTCCATTTCTATGATTCTGTGATCCTATATCCACCAGCATCGCGGCAAACCGCACCCCGGCAATCCTGATCGTGTTGCCACTTCAAAAAGACAGCAGCTCCTCCATCTTGCTCTACGCACACGCAGGCTGCCAGGCACGCTGCTTCATGGCTGCAGCACGATGAGGGATGCTCAGGCCACCTCCTCCTCCACCCAGACTCACCTTTCCGTCCCCTATAGCATGTAGAAATTAGACACTCAATGTAACCCCAGGTGCCCCTTTTTCCCCTTGCTTTTACCTTCATTTGTGCTCATTACCCCAGGCTCCAGAGGACAAGAAAAGCTGTGGGAACAACAAATCTCCACATCTCCAATTTGCTGTGCTTCCCCCAGCAGCCCCAGTTTCTCCTCTCTCTGGCCATGCAACTCTTTTAATTACAGAGGCGGCAGCGCCGGGCAGAGGCATTGACGGGGAGGGCGGCTCGATACAGATATCGGCTGCTTCTCCCCATAAATCACTCCCCGGCATTGGTTTGTCTTTCCCAAAGCCCTGGGCAGGCGGCAGGGCTGGGGATTGCAATCCCGATGCTGCGGACACTTCAGGGCTGAGGGCTTTTGGTCCAGTAGCTCATTGGAGTTTTCTCCCCTGCATCCAAGGAGCTGTGGGAGCATCGCGAGCACAGCCAGCCCTTTTCCTGGGAATTTAGGAGAAAAAAAGTGCTAATTTTTAGGGTGTGTGTAGATGTGAGATACGAGGTGCATTTATAGCAGCAGCTCCTTCCTTGATCAAACCCTCAGAGATCTCTTTGGTTCATGGTCTCCGCTCCCCTCTCCGTGGTCACATCACTGTGGGCTGCCTGGATCAAGCATATAAAAAATAATAAAAAAACAAAAATAAGTGACTTTTCCAAATGCAAAAGGGGAATCTGCTTCTCTGATGCTTTGCACATGAGGTGCAGGCAGAAAAAATGCACCTGCACCCCCAGCTGCAGCCACTCTGCACCTCACTCAGCACCCAGCAAAGCAAAAGAGCAAAAACTACAAATTCCAGGAGCATTTGGCCCCTGCGGTGCCCGGGTCTGCGTGTTTGCACGGAGCGGGTGGGGATGTGCATCACATCCTCCTCTGTCAGCAGCCTGGAGGCTGTCGGCGGCTTTCTCTGCTTTTGCTTTTTGCAAAGTTTTTCTCTCTGCGTTTCCTGACTTGGAAACAGAGAGGGCTGAAGCGATGTGGTGGGGCCGGAGCGGGGCTCGATAATGAATTGCAGCCCGAGAGCCACTCTGTTAGGCTCCCAGAGAGAGTTAACCCTCTTGTTAAAAAAAAATAAAAGAAAATAAATAAAAAACTAGAAAAGAAGAACACAGACCAGATCAGATAGTGGGTGAGCAGCATGTACCAAATCTCGTTCCAGAGGGCTGAGAGCAATGAGATCTTCACAGACGATTGAAGAGACATGGCTGGGCTGGCCCAAATCGCCTTTGCCATGGTCAGGAGAAGCTGACCACGTTTTGGGGCAGAAATTGGCTGTTTGGTGGTCGAGCTGCAGGGCTCCGCGCCGCCGAGGCGCTGCTCTCCGCCGAGACCCAGCCGCTGCGTGAATGTTAAATGATCATCAAATACACAAATATAATGAGGAGCAGGAGAAGGGCGGGGGGAAGTGAAGCCATCAGATCTGGGACGGGAGCCAGGTGCTTCGCACTGGCCCCACTGCGGCTCCCAGGAGGCAGTGGCAGCTCCCCGAGCTCTCACAACGGGCACAGAGACTCGGGGTTTGCTTTTGAACAAGGAAACAAGATTTTCTTCTTCTTTATTATTTCCACCTCCCTCCCCAGCAAGGGAATTTTCTTCTCCCAGATCCCCCATCCCAGTCCAGAGCCAAACAATTAACATGAACTCACGGGAAATGGAGGTTTTGCAAAATTGGGAGCCAGGCAGAGGGGAAAGGGCAGTGCTGGCCGAGGATTTCAGTACTATCAGATATTTCTGTCTTTTTGAAATGGTTCCTGTCTTTCATGCTGCTTTGCACGTGAATTTGTTCTCAACTCAAGCTGGAGTAACAGGGAAGTTTTTCTTTCTAAGCACCAGAAAGGAAGTTTTGATCATTTCAGACTAGTTTTGTCCATCAAAACCAAATGTGCAATTCAGGAAACATGCGGAAATCAGGTCTGTCCAGCGGAAAATTTGAGTTTTAACATGAAAAAACACTTCTGCAAATGAAAAAATAGCTGCAGGTCCCTTCCACAGCAATGCCAGGAGCGCCCGCTCCCTCCAGGTGCTTGTGGCAGATGCAGGTGGACCTGATCCCCTGCCCTGGACAGGGCACAGAGCGGTGGGATGGGGATGCAGAAGCCTTCGGCCCTATTTTGGCCCCATTTTGACCCCGGTCAGAAGTGTGATGCCTGGGGGGTGGCGATGCTGCCCAGCAATGTGCTCCAGCCCTCCCGCGCGCATGTGCAGGACACGTCTCCCCACGGTGCCATCCTCCCAGATCGTTAGAAGAAAACAATTACTATGCAAATCTTAATGAATCAAGTCCGCAACCCACAACTGGGAACATAAATATCAAAGTGAGGGTTTCGATTGAAGGCAGAGGAAGAACTGTAATTAATTCCATCATGAACCGCCGCCCCGCTCCGAGAGCCGGGCTGAGACTCACCGCAGGTGTGGATGCGGCTGAGCTGTGCTGTGCCCCAGGCTGGAACTGGGGTGCCGGACCCCACCCCATTCGGGCAGTGCCCCCCCGGGAGGACACAGCTCCATGTATCTGGATCTTGGCTCTCGGCTCAGAATTAAAAGGTTATTTGAGACCTTGCCAATTGCTTTTGATCTGGTGATGAAAGACGATGATAAATCTTAAGAGACCCAAATTAATAGAGAGGAAATTGATTTTGTAACATGTGGACTTGTTTTATTAGACTCCTGCAGGCTGGGCGAGATTGGGAAGAAAGCAGTGTTCAGCGGCCGAGCTGGGTAACAGCACCAGCACGTCTCTGCCGGCCCCGTTCACGCAGGCAGCATCACATCCCGTGCAGGCGCAATTCCCCCCACACACCTTTACCTATGGGCAAAATAAACTCACCTCATGGTCCTGCCCCCACGGCACCCCTTGCCATGGGCTGATGGGGTGGCATGGGGACCGTGCAGGTGCCCAAACCCTTCCCCTTGCCACGCCACAAGAAACATTTGCTTATTTAGAGGCTGCAGATCCTGCTGCTTCTCCCTCCTCCCAAAATACCCCCAAAACCTGGAGCGCGACCTTCCAGCTGCAAAGATCTGAACTGCTGGAGTGACAGCTTTGCAAATAATGGAGCTAGCAGCCAAAGGACCGGGCGCCCACATCTGTTTATTAATTATAATGACTTGGTATTGTTCATTAAGAGCTGGAATTTATTTATCAGGCAGAGGTGGAGTGCCCTGCAGCATTTGGGTTTGATTTTGTTGTGTGAGATGGCAGAGGAGCCCGGGAATTAGGAATGACTCTGTGCATTGGGCAGGAAAGAGATGTACGTATCAAGCTAATGACATGAGAGAGAAGCAAAATTGAGATACATGGCGCATGCCCGCTCCGCTCCAGAGGAGTAAATGGACGTACATATTATTATTGCAATATAATTTGAGCAAAGTCTTTTCCTAGGATCTAGAGCGTTTGCTATAGTTAATTGAGATCCCGAAGTTCAGTGCCTTTCATTATAGCAGAGCTCTGGAGCGGAATACTCTCGGCTAATGATCAGAGCAAGATGGAAAGGGCATTTACTGGAGCTGCATAATGCGGCTCAGAGGTGGGAGAGTGTCAACAAACACGCTCTGGCTCCCACGCTGGGGCTGCTCCGCGGCGCAGTGGTGTAAATCTGGAGCGAGCTGGAAAAACCTTCCTGGGGTGCAAAAGAAAGCCGGAGCTTGGCTCGGTGGAGTCAAGGGCTTGCAGGGAGAAGCTCTGTACGCTGGCGTGTCTGAACCCACGGAGCGGGTGAGCACCGCAGCCTTGCAAACGGTTTTGCTCCCTGGGTCTGTGTTGCACACGCAAGCTCTGCGTAAGGATGCCATCTCCCTGCAAGCCCACCCTCCTGGGAGGGAGCGGGACCATCCCTTCCAGCCGCCCCATGCAGCCTCAGGGGACCGCAGGGCTTTCCCTGCCTTCTCCTCCAGCCGCCCTTCCCAGCTCACAACCACGCTGCCTTCCGAGCAATGGCTTCTCTCCGGCTTTCTCCATCCCAAACTAATCTAAACTAACAACAGGAGCAGTTATCCTAATAACCTGACCCTGCTGGAGAAATAATTACTGCAAGTCCAGAAGCAAGTGTTAAAGAAGTAACAGTGGCGCTCAATAATGAGCCGAACTGGCGGGATGGGAGCCCGGCGAGCGTGCCGGCGGCAGCTCAGGTTCAGCCCATTGCACCGTCCCCTGCCTAAACCACATCAGGGCCAAACTGGACAGCTGAGACATCTTTGCATCAAGGAGGAAAACCCACTGTGGACCCCGCTGGGGTGACAGCCAGGTCCTGCACTGGGCAGGAGGCACCAAGCCCTGGCTCTTGGGTTGCCCTCATGCACCTTGCACTTCTTCACACCGATTCCCATATTTATGCCCATCCAACCTGGAGCATCCCTCACAGCATGGACCGACCCAGGGGATCAGCAAAGTGCAAACCAGAGGCTCGGCTTGCGCCGTCGGAGCGATGCCGCCTGCCACAATCCCTCCACCCCTCACCTCTTCCAAACAAACAGGTGGAATTTCATCGCTGATCAGGCTGCAAAGCCACCAAACACCAGGGGCTTGGGGGGTCTCCCCCACCCCCCCAAAAAAAGGCTCCTCTGGGAAATGTGAGCCCTCAATCATTTTGATGTGCACACCTTGGCGCCTGTCATCTGTCCCACTCCACCTGTGCACAGCAGGCTTCGTTTTTCATTAGAAATAAAAATAACCCTTGTCAGAAGGTTTTTTTTTCCCTGCGGTTGAACGCGGAGACGGCAGATGAGTGTCGGCTGAGCCGGGGCCCCCTGGCAAGGCTGGAAGCCGGAGAATTTCTCTGGAGTTTTTCTAGGTTTAGTGAGGCAGAAAATAGACAAGGAGAACACAAAACCAGAGGCCGTCACTCAGGCTAACTTTATCTCAAATTAATCCTGCCAAAACGTGGCAGGGAGGGAAGGGCTTGGGGGGGGAAGTGAAAAATAAACTCAAATGGAATAGAGAGAAAGTTCTAATAAAAAGGTGGTTTTCCCATGTCCAGGATGTCTGGTGGCTCCATTTCAGGGCGCAGGTATTCGATCTCTGCTGCAGCTCCCAGGGTGCAGGATTTTTCCCTCCTGCTGAGGAGGGTGCCCAGGATGGGGCCCCGCTGCTTCCCGGCACGTCATGGCACCCGCCAGCGAGGGATGCACCAGCATCGGCAAGTTCAAAGCTTTAACCAGCAAGAAAGCAATTTCAGCTTCTTTTTAGAATTGAAAGTTGGGCGGGGAGGAGGGACAGCCCCAAAAATACAGGTGCTGTGCAAGGCTGGATGGTGCTGGGGGACGAGGGGGTGATGGCACCCACCGCCGTGGGAGGGAAAAGGGGACGAGAAAGACCCCGTGGGCGCGCAGAGCTGGGGCACACAGAGGCACTGGCCCTGCTGCTTCTCCCCCGTGCACCATAGCCACTCTTCGGAAATTAAATTCAAAAGAGAGAAACAGCCCCCGAGTGCTTTGGCACCGCGTTCCCCACCCTGCAGCCAGGGATCGCCGGGTCCTCTCCTCCTTTTACCATCGCTCTGTTTTCCACTGATGCTTTATTTTTTTATTTCCCCTCAGCTGTTTCCAAGCACCTTCACCCAGCTGCTATAGCACCTCCCGTGCCAGAAATGCCCTCTTTGCCCACAAATCTGCCCGATTTCAGCCCAAAAGAGGCTGGGCAGCTGCAGCTTCTGCCCATCCCGCAGGCAGGGCAGCCTGGGGACCCCCCGACCATGGGCTTCGGGGTGCAGCTTTGCAGCTCTGGTGTCATCGCTCCTCTCTCCCTGGTCCCTATTTCCAGCTGAATAGCTTCTCACTGGAAACAGAAAATCCTTCTTTTTGCTGGAAAATAAAACCTACACATCTGCCTGGGGTTAAGTAAGGTGTTATTTTAAGTTAGATCTATTTTAAGGCGGTGCTGGTCCTGGGGGAAGTGAAGCGGAGTAAGCGTGTTTACACCAGGAGCTGGGGAGATCTGTGGCATTAAGCCTTGTCACACAGAAAACACCTTGTTTCCAGCCGCTTCTCCTCTCTCCTGTATTTTTTAACCCTGATGCCCCACGCCCGGTGCCTTATCGCTGTGGGAAACAGGGCCGAGAGCTCTCCCTGCTACGTGCCCGTGAGCAAACTGGGACCAGCGTGAGAGTCATTGCGGGGTGAGAGCTGCAGGGCAGCTGGCGAAGAGCAAGGGAGGGCTCAGCGCCGAGCTGCAGCTCTCTCCACGCCTGTTTTGTGCTGGTGTAAATGACCACGTAGGTGCCAGAGAAGAATGCGGTCCTGATTGGGGCTAGGAGGAAAGCAAGGTTAAAATGCGGCATTTATTATTAGTTAACACCGGGGAAGGAGGCTACTGCAAAAAAACCCCAAAACACCCAAACCCTTCCAGATCTTATTTCCTTCTTTCTTAGCTCAATTTTCCCCTGGAGGAACGACATTTCCTTCGTGAGGGTCACGCTCCAGCACTTCTGTGGCTGCCCCTTTCCTCCCATTCGCTGGGGCTGAGATTTACACCAGGACATTAACGCTATCCCAGGGGTGGGTGGGCGATGCAGGGTGCGAGGGGCAGCACCCGCGTCTCCCCTCCACCATGGTACACCTGGTGAGACAGGAGTGCAGTGGGGCGCGGGGGCACATCTGGCAGACGTGGGTCCACTCAGCCCTAACACATCTGGACAGGCATCTGACAGAGCTCATCAGGCAGGCAGCAGGCAGGGGCTCTGCAGCATTAACCCCGCAGGTAATGCGAGGCAAAGCTCAGCTGGAAAAAAAATAAACAAATCCCAGGGCAAGCGGCAGGGAGGGCTCTGGTCTGGCTCCCCAGTCCTGGTCTGGCTCCCCAGTCCTGGTCTGGCTCCTCAGTCCCAGTCTGGCTGGGTGACCCCAGAGACAAGCCGGGATGTGCGCCCATCTCCTTGAGCACCCTATGCATTTGGCAGTGGGTTATAATAACACCCTCGTTAAATGCTAAAAAGCTGCCCAGGTAATAGGGACAACTGGCCAACACGCCTTCGGACTTGCTCCAAGAGTGTCTGGCACGTCTGTAGGAAAATCAGCCAAGTCATTTGGCAAGCAGCCAGGTGGCAACCCGAAGCTGGAAAGGGGCTTAAAACTTGAAAGATTTACAGCCGTCCGCCCTCTTTTACACAGAATCATAGAATCATAGAATCACAGAATCATAGAATGCTATGGGTTGGAAGGGACCTTTAGAGGCCATCCAGTCCAACCCCCCTGCAGTGAGCAGGGACATCTTTAACCAGATCAGGTTGCTCACAGCCCCGTCCAACCTGACCTTGAATGTTTCCAGGGATGGGGCCTCCACCACCTCACTGGGCAACCCCTTCCAGTGCTTCATCACCCTCAGTGTAAAACATTTCTTCCTTATATCTAGCCTAAATCTCCCCTCCTTTAGTTTAAACCCATCACCCCTTGTCCTGTCACCACAGGCCTTGCTAAAAAGCCTGTCCCCATCTTTCCTATCAGCCCCCTTTAAGCACTGCAAGGCCGCACTAAGGTCTCCCCGCAGCCTTCTCTTCTCCAGGCTGAACAGCCCCAACTCTCTCAGCCTGTCCTCGTAGCAGAGGTGCTCCAGCCCTCAGAGCATTTTTGTGGCCTCTTCTGGACCCGCTCCAACAGCTCCATGTCCTCCTTGTGCTGAGGGCTCCAGAGCTGGACGCAGCTGATTAGAGCGATGACCATGGGCTGCGTGTCACAGTGAAGCAGGACTGCTTGTACCCAGCACGGGCGCGTGCAGCCATGATGCATCCGAGCCCCATTGGGAAGAGAGAAAAAAATAGAGTGAACCCTCTAGAGATGCCTGCAGGCTCATGTGTGCCAGTGAAAGGACCATATACGCCTCTGACAGCATACCCGTGTGTTGGTATGACTGGTACCCGAACGGGTGCCATGAGCACAGGCAGCACATCCCCGCGTCGGTGGGTACGTAGGTGCTGCGTGTGTTGCTGTGGCGTGTAGCTGCGTGGCATCGTGTGTGCGAGCCCGTGTCGTGCACAGGGTGCCCGAGGGTCGGGGCTGGCGTGTCCCAGCGAGCCCGTGGAGATGCTTCCTGCGGGGTTATCTGCAGGTCACTTCCCAGCACTTGCAAAGAAAGACTTTTTTCCTGCCCACTGACCAGGCTGAACTTCCCAAGCTGTTCGAGTGCCTGTGAGTGAAAACTTCAGCTCATTAATTAAGCCCAGAAAATTGAAAATTGGCCTAAATATAGCTGCCCAACGAGACTGCAAAACGAAAGGAAAACATTCTTCCAAACTGCCTCGCCCGCCTGCCCATCCGTGCTGGCAGGCAAATAAAAGCCAGAAATCCCCATTTAAACTCCACTTTCCCTGTGCGCGAGTGAAGCTTCGGGGACCCACATGGGGGATAAATTCAATTAGAAAAAGAGATGTTTGCAAAGAGGCTGGTCCAGTCTCCCATCCTGCAGGTCCCTGGGATGCGGGAGCTTCCTCCAGGATGGGGAAACCTTTGCTTTGCTGCACGGTGTGGATGTGCAGTGCCTGTTTCCTGGGCTTGCGCAGGCAGCAGCCGGGTCTCTGGGGGCTTCTCTGGCTGACACGGAGCCAAATCTCCTGCAGTTTCCTACCAACCTCTCATCTGGGAGAGGACAACAGGAAAAGGGATGGAGGAAGGAAGGAAGGAAGCAAGGAAGCAAGGAAGGAAGGAAGGAAGGAAAGAAGGAAGGAAGGAATATAAATTTTTCTCTTCCTCCTCGAGCGCAGCCAGAGCATTAAGACCTCATTTGTTCGGCACAGAGATCACCGTAGTCCCATATGGCACATTTCATTCAGCCTTAGTAGACTGTTTCCTATTTTATATTCTGGATAATTTAATCCAGTCCAAACAAAAGCTCCTCTCCCTGCTCCAAGCACAGCAATTCCCCAACACAGTCTCACACTCCAATGGGGCACAGACCTGCAAAGAGCCATCTTGGAGGACAGATCCAGATTTTTTTACCCATAGGATCGTGCTGGAGGGGTCATTCCCCTGTTAAGTCCTACAGCACACATGCACATCCACGCACACACACACTCACACACACATATATATATTTCAGACTACAGAATTGCCATCATTTTGCATTTCCTTCTGATGGACTTTTCCATAAAGAGGCACTGGCTTCGTCAGGGAGCTTTGCTGGACCAGGGGCGCTGGAGATGGTGACAGTGAAGCATCACTTGCTTGTGCCCATAGACAGTCTCAGCCAGCTGCCACCTCTTGGGAGGTGACACTACTCTGGCCTCAGTGCTTGAGCCTGGCATTGCACACGAGCTTTTCCTCCTGATGCCTCTTGCCACGACTCCTGAGCTCGCCCCAGTCCCTGCCACAGTGATATTAGCCTGTTAGGCTTTGCTCTCTGCGAGCAGCAGCGCTGCGGACGTGGTGGACACCTGGAGATGGCAAAGCCAGCAAAGCAGCCAGGATGAAGGGCTGCATGCAGGCACCCGGTGTGACGACATCTCCTTCTTCCTGGGATACAGGCTGCTATGGTAATGAGGGCTGTATAAATACCAGGCATCAATCGGCCATAATTCCCCGGCCGAGGAAAGCAGGGCGGTGGGTCAATGACAGCCCTCAGGGCCGGATCCTCAGCTGCACTGGTGAGGAGAGCGGAGAGGGATTCCCTCTCCTCCCTGCGCATTCCTCTGGCTCGGCAGCCCCAGCTTGTCTCTTGCCGCACCACGATGTTCTGCCATGGCCCATTGGAGTTTACGAGCCCATTAGTCTCTTCTGCCTTCCCCTCCTTTTAACTTCCAGGGCCCATGAGGACAAAACTGAAAGTGGAGACGGGCTGATTGACACCCATAAATACAGCCCCACCGGCACAGGGGGGTCCAAGCGCCGAGGCCAGACTGAGTCAGCTTCCAGGTGACAGCAGTGCTCGAGTGTCTCAATCAGCAGCGGCTCCCAAAGAAGGTGAAATGACTAATGACTAATCTTGCCGCACTATTCCAACCAGTTTTGTTCTCATTTCATTCAGACAAAAAGCCTCTGCTGCCTGCTCCGGCTGGGGAGCAGCAATTATAATAACGGCAACAGCAGTAATGCAGGTGGCTCCTGTCCATGCCGTGCTGCCCCAGAGGGCTTCTCTTTTTTTGTTGGCGGCTCCGTGGGGTGACCCCGAGCACAGGGGAGATGGGATGGGGGCCACCGCCACTGAGCAGAACTTTGGGGTGCAGCAGGGAAAGGTGGATGCAGGGCTGACTGGGGCTCAGCCCTGGCTACAGGGATCCTTCTGCACTGGGCTGGAAGAGGTGGGTATGGCATGGGAGCAAACCCAAGGGAAGAAAGAAGGTGAGGATAAAGCCTGGTTTGGCAGCTGGAGGTGGAAGAAGAAGAAGAGGCGATAACAAATGGATGGAGAGTGGGAGGCCCATGGGGGACCCAGCCCAGAGACAGGAGAAGACACCCCAAGGCATGCCCTGCAACACGCTCTCTGCACCCGCACCAGGCGACGTGTGATTCCTTTGCCTTCAGGAAACTCTTGTGCCTGGCTAACAGCAACGGTGCCCAGGGTGCGTGCATGCCAGTGGCTGCGGCCAGCCCAGCCATGGTGTGCCACCTTCTCGCAGACCCACCAGCACCCACCCACCTTTTTCACTGCAAAAGGAAAATTTGTTTGCAGCAAGGAGTGGAAATTCCTGCCATTGCTTCTCCCCTCCTCCCTCATTGCTCCCAGGGGGTCCGGCCGGTGTTTGGGAAGTCACCCTGGGAGGGCACCCGCTGCGGTGCGGTTTCACATCAGCTTTGGCTCAAGGTGGGGAAAGCCAGACCCCAGCGCGGGTGCGAGTTTGGACCTTACATATGGAGTGGGTTACATTCACGGCGAGGCTGTTCGCAGCATCCCACGCAGCTTTTCCTTATTTAGCCCCTTCCATATTTATCCCGCGGGTTCCTCTCCCCACACCAAAACCCATCTCAATTTAGGCACCATGGAGCAGAGGGTGAACTCCAGCCCCACTGAGCAGCTGAGCTGGAAATGAAACCAGAGGGAAATCACCTGATGGCTTATTTCCCCAACAGATTGCTTTCTGCATGTAACAAGTTGCTATCAGCACCGGGCACAAGGATGCTGCTGCCTTGATCCAAAGCACCCGCAATTGCACCGAGCCAGGCTGCAACACAAAGAGCCGGTTTTAGGCTTGGAAGCTAAAAAGATTCATCAAGATTTTATAGCTTTTGCTCTGCAGTTATGAAACGGTGACCACAAGCCAAATACCTCTGTCCTTTACCTTCCTGCAACACCAATGACTTTGATGCAATAGGGAACAAAATTCAGCCTGCCATTTTTCACTGCAAAGACAGAATTCAGCCCGTAATGTTCTTGATAAAGCAAAGTACCAATGACACAGCTGAAAAACATCAGCGGAGCAAAGAGCAGTGAAAACTTCCCTGGGCTTCCATATGGCATCGCTCCATCTTGGACCACGTTGTTATTATATTTCATCCAGCTTTAGCTGCTTTCTGTGTTATCTGACGCGGGGAAAATGTTGATGTGGAGGACTCTGGTACAGACACTTGGCTTTTCTCTCCCGCCAGTGCGTGCCGCATTTGTATTCTCCCCAGTACTGCGACGTTTTCAAAATGTTTTGTTAAGTTAATTTGTATCCGCAGCCACTTGTGAATTTTTCAGATTATTTGATCTGTAACTGAACTAACATGAAGAGTAACTATTGTTCTGCAGGAGCAGACGGTGCCAAAGCGTGTCTTACGTGTTTGATGCGTGCCCGTCTTCTAACCCGAAATGAGGTCCCCAGACACTAGCAATGCTGCTGGAAACCAGTCTGGGGATGGCACTGGGTGCATCCCTGCACCACTCCAGCCTGAGCTGCCGTCCCACAGCCCCCAGGCACCATCACACCCCAAAAAAACCTCACTGGAAGGCTCTATCGCGAATTACCCCAGATCACAAATTGTGCCTCCCTCTTGCAGCCCAGGCAGCTTTTTCATGCGTCTCATGGACACATGTTTTTTGGGGAGCCTCCGAGCAGGGGCAGCTTTGCTCAAGCCTCGGTGGGGGGCTGAGCCTCGCAGCGCATCCCGCAGCTCTGTTTGCTTACCACGGGAGAGGGTTTTCATTTTTCCTTATCAACCTTGTCAGCTCCGTTGCGTCTGGGCAGCGTGGGGGCCGAGGTTGGGGCTGGCGTGCAGCCCCGTGCAGGTTGGATTCACATGAGCTCCCCCCATCACTGCAATTATAGAGGAATTTATTCCTCGCTGTTTTGCTCTGGAAAACAACATGTTAAGGACTTGGGAGCAAGGAGAGAGCACAAAGCTGGAGCAAAACCTCCTGACAGCAGGGGTGAGCTCGGTTTTACCCCTTTCTGCTGCTCCATCAGCCTCACTGTCCTGGCACTGCTGCTGCGCAGGAGCTGGGTTCTGGTGGAACGACAGCAATGGAGAACTACTCTTTAAGTTAGGTCAGGAGATGAGTTTCTGCCTCAGGAAGAGCCTGGGATGAGTTTTTTGGAATGATTTCTCAGACGCTGATGAGACTTTCCCCAGGAGGGCATAAGGCAGGCTCTGGAAATCTGGGGGTTGGTCGTTCCCTGCGGCTGACCTGCCAAAATTGTCCGGTGACCAGTGAAAATGCTGATCGGCTCTGGTTGGAAGAAAATGGAAATGAAACAAAAAATCTGATGGAATTGCAGACTTGGTTATCCCCTAGCATGTCTACCCAAGGCCGCAGGTACGAACGCATCCACCATCTGCCAGAAGTGATAGTGGCATCTACCACCCTTGGCTCGGGGTCGCGGCACGGGCTCCTCTCCCGGCGGATGGGGTTTACGGATCAGCACCTGCCCTTTCAACTGGCCACAAGCCGGCATCGATCGCGTGCTGAGCTTGTTCGTTAACTTGCTGTTTTACCAGCTTTAATTTAAGAACTGAATTCAAATGCCATCAAGGGGGAGATCAATAGCTTTCTTCACAACCCACCAGTGACCATGTCTGGGCATGGCGACTACAGCTGCTGGAGCAGATTCACATTCCACCCCGGCTTTTAGGTGAATTAAAACCCAGTGGAAAGAAAAACGGGTTGGAAAAGAAGTTGGGAGCAAAGTTGGCTCTAGCACAAACCCCAGGTGTCAAGGTCAAGCCCAAACTTTAGATTCCCTTAGGTGATGTCTTTGGATGTGGGTGTTTGGTTTACAGGATAAAGGATGCTCCCACTGTCAAAAAGTCTTGCTACACTTCAGAGGACCCACAAAATGCGTCTGCATGGGCCGGATCACATCGTCTCGGTACAACTTGATGACAAGGCGGCATTAAGATGTGACTATTTCACATTGAAGGAGCACCGCAGAAGCTTCTGCGCACCAACCACCGCTGGGCTCGTGAGAAGATGTCATATGCTTTAGCAGATCGACCGATAAAAAAAAATCAAGCAGGATTTGGAAGCACATCTCCGCAGGCTCCACGTGCACCTGAAAACTCACCCATTAGTCATGAGGACACCCAGCAATTGCGCATCCTTGCAGTCATTCACGGCTTTATGGCAAGTCATGAGATATTTGGTATTTTCCTTCAAGCAAACAAAAGCAGATGATTAAGGAAGAGGAGCAGCTTGCTCGCTTTCAGGAGGAAGACAGCTTGCAAAATGCAACTCTCTGAGCTTCAATAAAACTCCAGAAAGCAAATAAACAGCCTGGCTGAGAGGAGAATGCTCCCAGTTTCCTGAATTTTAAGCCAAATTTGAGATTCTGGGGGGGAAGGATGGGGATTACCTCCTGCAAAACTGGCACCAGTGAAAATGTCATGAGAGTGCTGATGCTGAAATGCAAAGAGAAATGTGTGTCGCAGCCCCAGCCTGACTTTTCAGGCTGTATACACACCAGAAACTTCTAAAACTTCGAGTGGAAAACCATTTCCAAATGGAAAGCCAAAAAGAAAGCAGCTGAGTTTCACCCTTCTTCTATTTTTTTTTAAATTATTTTAATTTCCAAAGCCATTTTTGCCTGAGGCAACATGTTTATACAAAATGCTTCACTCTCAAAAAAAAAAAAAAGAACTATTTGCAGATGGAAAAATATTCTGTCAGAAATTTCCTGGCCACCTCTCCATTTCATGCCAATGCTTCACACGCTTTGAAGGGCTATAAACGACTGTGCAGCAGCAAATTTGGCCACTGAGATTTTAAACCGTGGTATAGCAACCCTCTACGCACAGGATTTAACCCCCCCACTTATTTCACACTTTCCTTCACAACTATCTCTCAGGTATAAAATATACACGGATGCATCAATTGCTCTAGTGATCAAATCTCTCTCCCTTCAAAAATATAGCCTACCCAGAAATGTAAGCATCCTAATTAAGAATATGTTGGAGAGTTGAATTGCAAATGAATCAATTCCTTCCTAAGAAAATAATAATAAAAAAAATCCGGTCAAGCAAGACCAGAATGGGATGGTTAATAATTGATATTTACATTTCTCCCATGTCTGATCAAAGGATTTGATTGCATGACAAATGGGGAAATGACTGTAAAGTATTA
Organism: Balaeniceps rex; assembly: GCA_013401315.1. NCBI lineage: Eukaryota > Metazoa > Chordata > Aves > Pelecaniformes > Balaenicipitidae > Balaeniceps > Balaeniceps rex. The sequence continues at coordinate 204,644 of VYZW01061501.1, read as the reverse complement.
TACATCCATTAAGAACATAGATGCAGCAGATAGGACGCGGGGGCCGCGGTGATGTGGTGGTTGCCACCAGGCTCCGCAGCCGTGGGGAAAGGAGTTGGGCTTATGGTGAAAGCCGATATTTTCCGGATGCAGAAGAAAATCAGCGGTCGATCTCCCTTTTATAGGAGATGCCAAAGGAAAGGATAGGAAGGGGTGTCCAGGGCAGAGCCTGGGACTCTGCCAGGAGACAAGAACGTGGGGCCGGACCCTGCAGCAGCATGGTGGGCACCTTGTAGCTGGTCCTATGGGTCCCTATGGGCTCCTATGGACTCCTACGGGTCTCTGTGGGTCCCCATGAGCTGCTATGGATCTCTGTGGGTCTCCATGGACTCCTATAGATCCCTATGGGACCCTATGGGCTGCTATGGACCCCTATGGGTCCCTATGGGCTGCTATGGAATGCTGTGCTTCTGTATGGGCTCCTATGGACCCCTGCAGGTCTCTGTGGGCTATATGGACCACTATGGGACCCTACAGGCTCCTATGGGTCATATGGGTCCCCATGGGCTGCTATGGTCCCTTATGGGTCTCTAAGTGCTCCTATGGACTGCTATGGAACCCTATGGGCTCTTATGCACCCCTGTGCATCTGTGTCCTACGGACCTCTACAGGTCTATATGGACCACTATGGACCCCATGGGTCTTTATGGGCTCCTATGGACCCCCATGGATCTCTATGGTCTCCTATAATTGGAAATTGCCCTTTCTCACAAAGGAAAAGTAGTTTTAAAATCAATTTTAGGTTCCCCATCCAATTCCAGGCATTTCCCCGCAGCAGAGGGGACGTGCCACTGCCCCACGCCCCCCCGGCTCGTGCGGCACCTCCGCCTGCAGCTCTGATGGCGGCACTGAGAGCTGATGGTGTTTTCCCGATCTATCTGGGAAAATGGAGCAGGTTTAATGCTCACAATTTGTTTCCAAGGCCGTAGCAACGACAACCTCTCTGCTGAACAACAGGCGTTTCTCGTCACGCAGAAAAACAAGCAAAATCCCGTATCGATGCCCGCGGCCGAAGGCTGCGCAGCGGAGCAGCTCCTCTCGGTCCCCAGAAGAGAAATAACATTTTTCTGCCGGATTTCCCCACAACAGTTAAAACTCAGCGCTCGGCTGACATTTGGTCAGTATTAGGAGGCGCACGAGGGGATCAAGGAAAGTTCACGGAGGAGCAGATGGGGGAGCGGGTGTTTGCCCTCTGAGAGCGAGCGCCTGGCTGCTTCGCCAGAGTTGGATTTGGGCCCCGGCATGCTCAGGAGCTTCAGAAAAGGAAAATGATAAAAAATTTATCTTCTTTTTTCCTTTTTTTCTTTTTCCCTTTTTCCTTTTTCTTTTTTTACCTTTTTTTTTTCCTGTTTGAAAGGTTCTTCTGTCTTAGAGCACCACTCCTCCGGCTTTGGAAGCCAAGCCCTCCCACGATCAATATTATTCTACTTTGCTGAACTGCTGGCCATCGGCCCTGCTCTCACATTGCCCCTTTTTTGCAAATGTTTGCGAGTTTTTGCAAATGTTTGCGAATTTTTGCATTTGACCAAATGACCCCAAAGGCAGGGGGCATCATGGGGCGTCGCAGGCTCTGAGGAGCACCAGGGGGTTTAGAAACAGAAAGAGCCGTGGCGGGGGGGACCACACGGTCACCGGCGGGGAGCTGCGCTGGGTGGGAAATAGCGAAGGGGAAGTATGGGAAAGGTGTTGAATATGGGGAATACATTAAATATGGGAAGTATACTGGATATGAGGAATACATTAAATATGGGGAATATATTAAGTATGGGAAGTATATTGAATATGGGGAATATATCAAATGTGAGGAATATAGCGGAGGTGTGACATATCAAATATGATGAATGTATTACATGCAAGTATATATTCAATATAGGAAATATATTGAATGTAGGAAGTATATTGACTATTGCCAATACATTAAAGGTGGCAAATATATCAAATATGAGAAGTGCATGGAATGCAATATATTCACTATGCGGAATACATTGAATATGAGAAATTCACTGAATAAGGGAGCCAGAGTGAATGTTGTTAATATTGGTAAGGTGCCGTGTGGAAAAGAGATTGAACGTCGAGAATATATTAAGGGAAATACGTTAAATATCAGAAATGTATTGACGATGGCAAATAAACTGAATGTTGCAAATATGCCCCAAACGGGAAATACACTGAAAATGGGAAATTTATTGGAACAGCTGCAGCAGGGCGCGCAGGGCGCAGGGCAGGGAGCGAGAAGGGTCCCCAGGCGCCCGGCCCCGGCCCCGGCCCCGGCCCCGCCTCCCTCGCGGCCCCGCGCCCACGTGCCCGGCGCCCGCGCGGG
>VYZW01061501.1:177516-201564 GCA_013401315.1 Balaeniceps rex | reverse complement strand
GGGGGGGCTGCACTGAGGGGAAGGGGCCGCGCTATAGCGGGGGGTGCAGGGAGGGGGCGCGCTGGGCCACCGGCACTAGCAGTGGGGGGATGTGGGGGAGAGCCGGGGTGGGAGCACCGGTACCGGGTGGGGGCACCGGCGGGCGCTGGAGCCCAGGGAGGGGGCAGCCTGCCCGGGGGCCCCGGGGCGCATCCCGCCCCACGCCCCGGTGCCGGTCCCCAGTGAGCCCCGCTCCGTCCCGCGCCCCGGTGCCGGGGATGCGCTCCGTGCACGGGCGGTGCTCCGTGCTCCATCCCACACCCCGCTACCAGTTCACCCTCTCCGCCTCCCCCTCCCCGTACCCCCACCGCCTTTAGGAGAAGGCAACCCCATTTCCTCGCCGTGCTCTCCCCTCGCTGGCACCGTCCCTGCGTGTCCCCCCCGGCCACCTCTAACCGACCACGGTTCCACCGGGCGAGTGGGTGCTCGGTGCAGGCTGCTGACCTACAGGATGGGATTTGGGGTGTTCTGGCGTCATCCCTGTGCTTAAGGGCTGTGCTTCCACGGAGCAGCACTGTGGGACCACCCGTGCTGGCAGCGGGGCAGCTGGGGGTCTGTGTCCCCTCTCGGTGGGATCGGTGGCTTCTTCTCTTCCGGCATCCGCGTGCACTGGGGATGCTCCGGTGGCGAAGCTGGTGTCGCTCTCGAAGCAGGATTGCTGGGATGCAGGTGCTGGAGGAGATGTCGGAGCGTTCCCTGCGGTGCTGGCAAGGGCGATGGTGCAGCCTAGGGACATGGCTGTGTCCCCCCGGGGTGCTGCCCTCGCACCACCCCAAACACTGGTGGTACCACGGGTGCCTTGTCCTCCCCGCCAGCTCCGGAGCCTGTCGGGAAGTGGGTTTTGTCCTGCTCCCTCTGGCTGTGTGGTGGCCTGGTGACAGTGACAGCAGTGAGGAAGGGACCCAGGTCATCCCAAAACTCCCCAAGACCCCTCTAACAAGACGCAGAGTCCCCTCCCCTGCACTGGGGTGGCTGCACCAAACCTCCTCCTTCTGCAAGGCGCAACTGGCTCTGGGGACCGAGCGATACCCCTGGGGTTGGCAGCTGGCGACCGTTTTCCATCCGCCCTCGGGGATTTCAGCTGAAATCCCAAGCCCTGGGGCCATCCGGCAGCAGGCGAGAGCTGCCCCCGGAGCCCTGGTGTTCCCAAGCCAAAATCTATCACATGGAGGGCAAACACCTCCCACCCCTCCAAAAAAAAATAAGAGTAATGATTAATGGTGTTTGTGTTTCACCGGGAGGATCCCTTTGCAGTCTCTCCTGGGGCAGCAAATGGTGTAGATATAGAATAAGGGGAAAAAAAAAATGCTGATGAAGAGGTGACACTTGTGGGAGGGGTGTTGGGCTCTGCGGGGACGGACGGGTGGTGCCTCCCAGCGGGTGCTGCACCCTCCCAGGACGGGGGACATCCCCGCTCTTTGGGCATTTGCCCTCTCCGAGTCCTCAGAGGCTTCGGTTTTGCAAAAGCGCTCATTGCAATTGGGAGGAAAAAGCAGTTTCAGGGGGGGTAGTGGGGGCAGTGGTGTCCAGCCCTTCGTCCGAGCTGGGAGACCCCATGGGAGTGATGGCGTGCACACCTGGAGCCTCCCTCCGTCCCTGCCCCAGACAAACCCCCTGCTAAATTTGCAGGGGACGTTCCCCATAGGCACTTGCACTTCTGCTCCTGCCCGCAGCTCCCGGGCTGTCAGCACTGCCTCGCAGCTGCACTCGGGCAGGGACCTGCGTCCTGAGCAGCACAATANCCCAAAGTGTGTTTTAGGGGTTGTGTACCTGTGCTGGGCTGGGGGAAGCTGGTGGCGTGACCTGAAGGCGGTTCTGCTGTGGGGGATGAGGCTGCTCGTCCCCTCGGGCTGCGAGAGCTCCTGATGGGGGAAAATAAAGTTGCATCTGGGTCCTGAGCACGAAGCTGGTTGGGTTCGGCAGCGCAGGGTGCATGCCGATGCGGGGACCCTCCTGTCCTCCCTGGGGGGAAGGTACACTTCCTCCTGCCAACCCGATGGTGGGAAAGCTGTTAATTGTTCCCTGCCAGATTGACTTATAAATTAACGAGTTTGCTGGCACTCTCCTCCTCCTTCCTGTGCGTGGTAAGGGCCCATATTTCAAATGGGAAAAAGTCATAAATACTTTGAGTAATGCGAGAGGAGCTTCCAGCTGAAGCGATGCCACTGAGTAATGCAGGGGGAGAGGGGTCCCCCGCAGCGGAGCTGTTCATACGCTTGGGTGTGGGGTGATGGGGGTGATGGGGGCAGGAGGTCCTCGTGTCCTCTTGTAGTTGTCTTCTGGCATCGGCCTGGCTGGCAGGACGGGGTCAGGTCCTGCATGTCCCATGGGTCTCTGTCCTGCTGGTCCTTGGTGGTCTCCAGGTTCTATAAATGTGAGTTGGATAAGCACAGCATCTTCCTGGGGTGTCTCCTCCGTCTCACCCCAAGGGGAGCAGGTTTGCTCTGCCTTTGGATGCTAAAGAATAACCAGTGCGGCGTGTTGCCTAAGGAGAAGAGGAAAGATGTGCCTTTGCCTTTTCTCCAGGAGGATGGATTCTTGTTAGAGCCTTAATTCCACTGGTGCTTTGGCAGGGGGAAGGTGGGAATGAGGGTGAAGAGACACCTGAGGTCCAGCCAGGTGGGATGTCAGAGGAGGTGATGTGGCCACACGCTGGGGAGACTGAGGCTGGAGGGGGGTAGCGGTGTTTGTGATCCTTCATAGCATAGGAACAACTCCTGCCTGCCACGCTTGCCCAAAGGCCTTGGGCCATATTTAGAGACCTCAAAGCTGTCTTTGAGGTGGGAGACTGTCCCATCTGATGCTGCTTTGAGGTCTCTACAGCCCAGCGGTGGGTCGGGATGGATGCCCTCTGTGGTGCCCAGCATGGTTGTGCCCGCCGTGGTTCAACAGGCTTGAACCCGTCATGGAGTGGGGTGAAGGTCCCATCCAGCTGCTCACCTTGTTGCAGAATAACTCGAGGTAGAAAACGCATGTTGAACTCTCTATCCCCTTTTCCACGTGGTGTATGAGGTTGTGTGGGTGGCGAGTCGTCGTCATGGATGTGAGATGTTGCCTGTGGCCTGCCACCGCGTATGGATTTTATTTGAACCCTCTCTGTTCCCAACTAAATCAGTTTTTCTTTTGCATTGCAGAGATAACAAAATTGCGAGTATAGGATACCGAGATAAAGTGAAGCCAGATGTAACCCAAGTCAGTGTGGGCAGTGCGAGCGTATGGTAAGGAGAGAGGTTACTCAGTTGCATTAAAAAGGTGCTGCTAAGTAGTTTAATCCACAGTTGCTGAACTTTGAGCTTTAAATTCTTCTTATATGAGTTGATAAGAACGTGCATATTATTCATGACTCTCTCCCCAAAAAAGGAAAATGTGCAGATGACTTCAGTTAAATATCATTGCTTCAACAGTGTGAAAAATGTGCCTGACTTTCTACTTCAAATAATCTCTTCCCTTGGCCCAGCTCCCTCCATCCGTGAAGCTCTTTGCTTCCTGCTGCTAGCACAGAGGTCAGTGGGAGCCGGGTCGGGAGTCCTGGGCTTTGCTCTGGGCTGGTGGCTCCGGGCAGGATCCCCAGAACTTTTCTATTTTTGATACTTGCAAACTGAAGAAAATAGCCAGGCTGGGCGGGCTGTGAAGCTTCTGGCTATAACAGTATTATTTTTAAAAAATTGTTGTTGATTTTAAACTTGTGAGCCCTGAAGTAGTAAAGCTCAGGCCAGCTTCCTTTCTACGAAGTTTATTACACAATAAGCTGGAGCAATCTGAGGGCTCTGTTTGGTAGGCTCTTTTTTTTTTTCTCTTGTCCTCTCTTTCTGATTGTTTTGCTTTATAACTTGACTGATTTTTTTTTTTTTTCTTCTTTGACATCAGCCTAGCAAACTGGAAATTGTCTTTTTTTTTTTTTTCTTTTTTTTTCGCCCATCCTTCAACTCGTAAACCCTCCAGACTTCTGGGTCTGATCCAATGTAATTCTCTTGGACTCCCCCCCCGCCCCCCCAGCTTGCGTATCATTGTCTTGGCTTAGTAATTTATCGAGCTCGGCGTTCCCATTGCACTAGCTGCCTGTGCTGTCGGGTTATTTGCTGCTCGTCTGAACAAGCCCTTGCAGCGCCATGTGTCCTGCTTGCAGGGCCCTTTGCAGACGGCCACGTCCCAGTGCAGCCCCAGCATCATCCAAAAAAGTAACTTTCAGCCCATGTTGCCCTCTTGACATCACTTGATGAAGAAATTCATGCCTCCCAAACAGCTCCTTAAACTTACTTTATTTCTTTTTAATCCGTGAAGCCTCTTGGCTCCCGTCCTCCCACCAGCGCCCGAGGGCAGGCGTGGCTGGCGCGTGGCTCCCACGCACGCATGCGAGCGGCACGCGCTGGTCGCAGCTGCCAAGGGAGGAGGCGGAGGTGCTGCTGCGGCAGAGGAAGGGAACGGGTATGTGTGTCCCACGGGGACGTCCGGGCGTGAGGAGGGAGCACATGTGGGTGTGAGCAGGGCAGCTCGGGCTGTATGCACACCTGAGCTTCTTAAAGGAGGTGCAGATCTTCAGGGGCGTTTAGGGATGCTCTGCTCTGTCTCTGGAGACGAAGAGGTGGTGATGAGGGTGACGATAGCCCTGCTCATGGGGATGGGGACATGCCGGGACCCAACACTGGGATTTCTCCCTACTCCTGGGACTTGCTGGCCCCATCAGGGACTTCTGTCCCCTGCCCTGGAAAAGTGAGGCTTTGCCACATCCCGATCCAGCCAGCCTGCTGTGGCCCTGGGCTACTCGGAACTCACCTGGGCTTGTGCAGCTTGGGTTTGGAAAGCTTCGGAGACTGCCTTTGCACAGCTCCGAGCGTAGCAGAGCTGGGTTTGGGGGGCCTGCTGCATGGACATGGCCAGCCCAGAGAGAGATGTGATTTTTAGCATTGCCCTCTTCTGTACGTTAGTATAGCTCAGGCTGTTGCGATCTGAGTGTTGTCGTACAACTAGATCTGTAATAATGTCCGTGCTCTAGTTCCCTGGCAACATTTGCACAATTAAGAGCTGCTCTAGATTAGAAAGCAGATCTTAGTTTGTCTAAACAGGTTTAAAAACCTATCAAATTAAACTGGGCCAGGCATCTCGTACGACGTGCACACCTAAATTGGTTTAACATTTGCATAAATCAGATTAAATCGGGGCTGTGGGATGGTTTAGGGTAGGAAGCCTGTGGCCGTTTCTGCCCAGCTCCTGGAGGTCTCCACTCCTGCCATGGTGTCGGGGCTATTTTTACAAAGCAGCAGCTGAATCACTTGTTTATGGCCTCGTTTCGTAGGTCGCTGCTCTGTATGGTGCTGGTTTACGTCAGACCAGAGGGTTGCAGTTTGGCTGTCACCTCACAAGCAACTGGGGTGCCCCCACCTTCGTGGGGATGTCCTAACAGAGGAGGAAGCCTGAAGGTTGAGTGCCTTTTAATGGCGGGAGGGTGGACGGCAGCACGTAGGCAGCAGATTCGGATCATGGCTGGTTCGGCTGCAGCCACGATTTGCAACATGTGGTGGGTCCTGCGGGTGGTTGGCAAGGAGGGTCTCTCTCTCCAGGGGGATTTTTAAGCCCATTGGGGTTTAAGTAGTGAAGCGTTCGCGTGTGAGTCCGTACGTGGGGAGCACAACGCCTGGGAGGTCCTGCCTCTCACGCTGCTGTCTCTCTGCTTCAGTCTTGGGCCACCTTGGATGTGGTCCGTGGGAGCATGGAGGTGGGAATGCATCTGGTGTCCCGCTTTTGAGTTTCTTCCAGTTAGCCAGCTTAAGAGTACGACAGATAAGCTGGTCTGCTCGGACTTGAGGAATGATTTGCTCTCTTTGGCGCTTGCTGCCGTGTTCCTGGGAGGTGGTGGATTTACATGCCTGATTCAGGGATGAGTTGAGATGCATCAGATCCTAACTTCAGAAATGCCCAAACTTTATGTAATGCTGCTTTCAGTTTTTTTGTCCCCCTTTTACTCCTGTTGCGGGCAGCGAATATGTGATGCGATGCAGAGTTACGCGGGGTAACCATGTGCTCTGGGCACAAAGGCACAAGGCTGGAGGCAAAGTGCTCTGCATCTCTCTTGCTTGCAACCACCGAGCCGGGATCGCAAATAGCGGGAAGGAGAGGGAGGGCATGGTGTGCTGGTATCTGCGTGGCTTCTCAGAATGCAATAATCCCATCTCGGGGAAGATAGCAGCCTCGTCTGAAATTCAGCATGTTGTCTCTTTGTGGAGCTTGAGTCGTGCCTCTCGCTCTGAGCTGTTACTTAATTGTTTTCTTCTCTGTGGTGTCCCTGTATCCAAATCAGTGTTGCTAGTAATTTCACAGATGATATAAACCTGAACGGTTCTTTTCTTAAAAGTCTTGCTCATGCTTCCCTCCATTTTGCTTTTGTGAAGACAGCAGAGATGGACAGACTACCCGCTCGCCGTGCTGCAAATGCACGTGTGTGTGCATGCATGCAAAATCTGCAGGAATTGGGGATGTATTTTTTTAAACAAATCTTCAGCTCTGATATCGTCAAGTGTTGGCTCTGGTTCCCATGAAACGTAGATGGGTGCTGCTTCTGGCTTGCACTGATCAAGGTTTCCCTCCTGCTGCTTCATTCCTTTGTTTGCTGCGCGTTGCTGTTGCTCACTGCCAGCGGCTTTGATTCTTTCCCTCCGTCGGCTGCAAAGGGGAGTCGGAAGCTGAGCAGCAGTTTCCAGCCGCCACGTGAAGTTCCCGTGTCACCCCTGACCAGCGCGGCTCGGGATGTGCGGAAAGCAAAGGTGATGGGCAGAGCCGCGTCCTGCTGGGAGCCGCGAGGTGGAGTAGGCAGGCAGGGGCCAAACTGTCCTTTCCTCCCAGCAGGAGGGGACGTGCCCGGGGCGGAGGGGTGGCCCTGGGCGGGCAGGGATGGCGATGGGGAGGATTTGGCGTTGAAGCACATGAAAGGCGGTTCTCGGGATGCTGTGGTTTTCACCAACAAATCGTCATCCCCTGGGATTGCTCCTGTTCTCTCCAGGCAGCTGGCTGGTGCACCTGACCCCCCGGGGCTACCTGGGGGAAGGGGAAGACGGGGGCTGAGCACTGCAGCCCAGCACCCATACCTGCGGGCAGGCACCCGATGGGCCACCTGGGAGCGGGCAGGGTCGTGGCAGTGCCGTCTCCTGGCCAGGCATGACTTGGTTGAGCTGAACACCTTGCAAAGGGCAGAGGGATGCTCTGGAATCCTGGAGGCACCACTGCAGAAGCAATGCAGAGGGCTGGGCATCATGGCAGCTGGTGCATGGGGTTTGCCCAGTGCAAGCCAGTTCATGAATTAACTGGTATTTCTGTCCCCTGGTCCCTGGAATGGGTTCACTGGTGGTGGCACAGACCTCGGCTCTGTGGTGTTTTGCACTGGACCATCATGTGCTGCAAGCGGAGCAGCGCGGAGACCTCCCGATCGGCTCCTTCCCACTGAGTCGCCATTTTATTTTTCTTAAACGTTTATGTATAACTGTACACTAACCTATAAAAATTAGTTTAGGATGGCTGCCAAGAAAATCTCTGCAGTGCCTTGTGGGTAACTCCCTGTGAATTACCATAAAAGCTGTAGTGCCGAGGCTGCTGTGGCAGTTGTGAGGATGCCAGTCATAATGCTCTGTATTTAAAATTCAGATGAACGTGTAATGCATTCGTGTCTGGATTGCAGCAGCTTGTAGTGTTTCTGGTGTCCCTGCCCTGTGTGCCGCTGCACCCGCTCTTGCTTTTTAACGTCTTCTTGCGCTCTTCCAGCGTTTTGCCTGATTGCAAAATGCAACAGATAGCAAAGCATGGGCTAGCCGTGCTCAGAGGGAGAGTGGTTTCTGATAGCTTCCTCCCAGGAGGGATGAACCTCCTGCTTCCATTGAGCCGGCGGCAATATTTCACTTAAGGGAAAAGCCGCTCTGTAACCCTTCCCCTCTGCATCCTGCATGAACGATGTCCTGTTTCCGAGGGCACTCTATTTCTGGGTGTGCTGAACGCCGGGACCCGAACTCGCTCGAGTAAATGAAACACGGGTTGTCCCGATGCTTGGCGGAGCCTGCGCAAGGGGGGTATCTCGCGGCCGTGCTGGGGAAGGCTGCGGCTCTCTTGCAAGCAAGCCGGTTAGCTTTACTGCTTGGAAATACAAAGTGCCTCTCTATCTGTCGCCACTGGTTTTCCTCCGGAGCGGCGAGCCAAGGTGACTGCAGGTCTCTGAAGCGGAGCCTCAGTTGAGGAGCCGCTCGGCTCGGTGTGGGTGCTTGGCAGAAGGTGTTGCTGATCTTCTGCTGGGCATGATGGATCATTTAATTTAAATTTTCCTGAAATATAATATTCATCACGGCGTCAGTGTCCCACCTTCATTATAGCTTACCGATAAACATCTCTAATCGGAGAGTGATCTCTCCGCCCTGCCAGAAGCCGCCTGGGGATAATGAATGCATTTTTGGAGCTGGGAGAGGGTGTCTCAGGGATGTGTTCCTGCTCTCCCACCCCTGTCTGTGTGTGGAGAATCGCTTGCCTGGCTGATAAGTAAAGCAAGAAGCAAATCTGTTTTTTCCAGGTATATTGGTGGTATTTGTATGTGGCTGTTTCTGTTCAGGGCCCTAAGATGGTGGCAGTTTGGCTGTAACTTGGTGTCCCTGTTAGTACCTGACAGTGTTTCTTGCCCAGGGATTTCTGAAGGGACTCTTAAACGCCGCCCCTATCCTGCCTGCTCCCTGCCTGCGGCTGGGGACTTGGCAGCACCCCAATGTGGCTTAAACCCCACTGCCGCACTGTGTACGGTTCAGATGAGCTGTTTTACCCTTCTCCCTGCTGTGTCCAGAGCAAGTATGAGGGCGGGCAGGACCCAGCACAAATCCTGGGAGCGGTTCAACTATCGGCAGGCTCAGCGCGATGCCGGGGAGGGCAGGCTGATTTGGGGAGCTCAGGGGCTGAGCAGCGTGGCTCACCTCCTCCCTGGTCCCCCGGCGGGAGCCGCAGCACAGCCATGATGGCCCCGGCTCCCCACCCGGCACGATGGCCTCTGTGTCCCTGCATTCCCGGCAGCTGGGGAGTATCCATCAAAGTGCTACTCATCTCGTTCTTCTCATAATTGGTTTTACCGCTGAGGAGGGGCTGCTGTTTCACGGAGAGCTCTGACTGCGGGAACTCAGCATCTTCCCTCCCCATCCGGCACGGCCGGGTGGATCGGTGCACCCCGGCTCAGCTGCTGGCCTCGGCCACCCGCTTCAAAGCGAAGGTGACGTCTGCTGTGGCTGGCATGGATTTTTTTCATCTGTTCAGCAGTGGGAGACGATGGCTGCTGGTCCCGCATGCTATTGGGACTGCCATGCTTCAGCAGGGAGAGTTGTTGGCTAATCATCCTCTGAGCCCTTTTGGGATAGACCCCAGAGGTTTTGGGGAGCCGGCTCCTGATCATCTCTGGGGTTTTGACCTTCGGCATCAGAAGCAAAGCATTGCGAGTCCCCAGAAGCCTTGTACAGACTTGACCTCTTGGGCTGCTCTTCTGGAAAGGGCATTCCTGTGCCTCTGCTTGTGCCTCCGCTTCCTCTTCCGCATTTGACCCAGAACAAGCTGAATTTTCCTCTGGTTTGGGATTTCCTGTCACCTTTGTTCCTTTCCGGTGTCTAGGCCCTGAAACTCGCAGCCTGTTTCTCTCCCATTGCAAAATCTGTCAGGAGGAGGAGAGACCTCCTGAATTTGGAGTTGCTGGACACTGCCTGACTGCCGTGCAGGCCCTGGCCCTGCTTTGAGACCCGCACAGAGCCCCGAGGAGGGCAGCCGAGCAAGTTCCCTGCTGACACCTTCCTGGAAGGACTTGTTGCGCCATGCTGATAAGATTTCTTTTTTCCAGGAGCCCTAAGCACAACTTGGCACCCTCAAGGGCTGAGGATGACACTGAACCCGAGCAGAGCTGGGTTGCAGGGCAGGAGGTGGCGGCGAGGTCCAAGGACGAGCCACCGTTGCTGCGTGTCCTTCCGGTGTTATCCCGCTTCCTCGGGGAAGGACGAGGAGGAAGCTCCGGCCACCGGCAGTCCCTATTGCTTTTCAGCACCTCAATTTTAGTAGCCTGACCTGCAGAAGCCTGTCTGGCACTGTGGGGTGGGAGCACCGGTTGTGTTTCTGGCCCCCAGGGCTGCTCACAGACTGCATGCCCTAAAAGCTTTGCTGCTGGTCCCCGTAAGGGGATCCCGGTGAGGCCGTCTGGATTTTGAGAGCGACCACAGACCTCTTGGCATCTGTTCCCGAGCTGCAGGCAGCAGGACTACAGCTTCAATGCTTTATCCATCCATCTCTCCCTCTGCAAAGCAGCTTGAAAATCCCCGGGCTGAGCAGCTGCCCTGATGGTGTGGAGGGCATGAGCGTCCCTTTGCTTCTCCCATCGGAGGTGGCACGGGGGACAGCGCCCATCCAGCAGCCTCAAGATGTGCTGGCCTGAAAATAGGTGTAAGGCTGCTTTGAAAAGAGGAAAAGTAGGGAGGTGGGGAGGAACTGAAGTGTTTCTTAGAAGTAAGAGAGGAAGGGGCATAAAATATTAAATGGCCCTTGCAGCTAACTCTTCTCATCCCAGCTGCCTTGGGGAGCATGCCACACAGGTTGTGGGAGCTCAGATGGGTGCCATGGGCCTCTGGCGTGTGCCCAGCCTGGCAAGGGGCTGGATTTTGGGCTGGGTGAGGAGAGCGAGAAGGAGATGAAGAGAGGAGATGCAGTTTTCATGCCTGGAGGTGCATTTGTGGCTGGCAGCGGTCTTCCTGGTCTAGGTGTGTGCACAAGGACTGACCTGGGACATTGTCCCCAACATCCTACCTCATCCCATGCTTTACTTACTGGACTGTCCCCCCTCACCGAGGATGGGTGACACCGTTTGGGTCTCCACCCTGCATCTAGGGGAGCTGGTTGACAGGACTGGCGAAGCGGGGAGGGCAGGCAGGTCATGTCCGCGCTGCCTCTGGGTGCCTCCTTGAAGGGGTGAGCTTGCTGCATGCTTGAGCGCTTCATGCTGCTGCAGTAGCCCGTGCTGAGCGGGATGGGAAGCCAGGGGATAAGCGCTTCAGCTCTTGCCCAGAGCCTTTCTGCAAAACGCTTTGCAGCAGGGCAGAGGGCTGTCCCCAGAGGGGTCTGTGCTCCAGAGTCACCATCCCCAGCGCTGGGCTGGACGTTCAGCCCACAGAGCACGTAGGCTTGTATCTTGCTCTTAAGAACCCCCCAGAGCCAGGCTGTAATTAGGCTGTGTTTTCTCGTAACTGGATCTCCCAGCCCGATGCTTTGTTCTTGGCTTACCCTTGACTTTTTCCGACGTCTTTGAGCAAGTCATATCCCTTCTCCATGCCTCAATTTTTCATCCCCCATCCTGACTCCTGCAGGATGGATGCTCTCGAGGCAGGGGCTGTCTGGCAGCGTCTCAGGTGGTGCTTGCCCCGGAGAGCCTTGATCTCCTCCGAGCCCTCTAAACCTTCTCATGAGGAGTGTTTACAGGTGACTCGGTTGCAGGTTTTTCTAGGAAATATCAGAGGAGCTAGTGATGCTGGACTCTTGTTGGGCCCCCAGAACACTCTGCGGCATGCTTTAATCTTCAGAATAAAATTAAAGCAAGGCTTTCAACTTGGATTTTTCTTTGGAAGTCGCTTTGTTTTAAAATAACTTTTTTCTGATTAGTCTTTTAGGAGGGGGAAAAAACCCATATCCTGAAATCTTGCCTATGTAGATAATTGCCGGGCTTGGGCTTTTTTAAATCACAAGATGGCCGTACTGCTTTCTTGGTGCCCTCTGTCAAGGCAGCACTGAAAGCGGTGGCATCAAATGGAGTCCTGTCTGTCCATCCCTTTCTGTCTGTATGTTCGTCTCTTGGCTCCTCTTGCAGTTGCAGCCTCTGGATGCGGGTAGCGGGAGCAGGAGAGTGCAGGACGGAGGTACCCTTTGGCACACCTGCACTTGCAGTCAGCTGATGCCGTGGGTGTGCGCTTGCTTGCCATAGAGTCTCTCAAGACATGCTTTGACATGGCTGGGCAAGAGCTGGGAAAACCCACGTCGCTGCCAAGCAGCCCCATTCTGGGGAAGGTTTGGGGCTCTTGAGAAAGCTTTGGGGCAGGCGGGATGGGATGAGCCGGGAGCGCTCGGCACAGGGGTGGATGGAGCGGGTGGCAGCAGACGGGCGTGTGGGGGATGCCACTGGGAAGGAGGCGGTGGAAGGGACGCCGGGTGCAGGAACAGCCCATGCGGCTCGGCGGCGGAGGGGGCGCGCAGCCCCGCTGCTCAGCTTGGTGCCAGCTGCCCCCTCTCCGGCTGTGCCGCTCTTCCCGGTGGGGCTCCGTGCCACGGCCGCCCCCTCGCAGGAGGATGCGTTGAAGCTTTGGCAGAGCCCCATGCCGTGGGAGTGGGAGCTCCCTGCTGCCGCAGGAGAGTCCGGGCTCCATCTCGCCCCTGTGGATGCTCGTGGCACGTCTCCCATGGGTGCTGCAGCACCGGGCACAGGGCAGGCGGCTGCTGCTCAGCCAAGGTTGACCAAAGATGTGTCTCCCTGTTCTCAGCTCTTGGGCTCTGGCCACTCACTGCTGCCTGGATCAGGCCCTCCTGGCAGTGCTTCTCTTGGTTCCTGTTTTTCCACATGCCCCAGAGGCAAACTGGAGCAGCATCCCTGCTCCACATCTTCTTGGTCCCTTCCTGCTGCTGGGACCAGGAACCATCTGGGGAGCGTGGCAGGCCGGCATGGGAAGCAGCCTTTGCTCTCCTGCCTGGTACCTGCCACGCTCTGGGATGAGGGTTTGGCATTTTGGGACAGGACTGTGAAATCGCAGCGTGGGCTCCCACGTTGCTGCATTGCATCACTGTGCTTTGGGCATTGCACAGAGCCTGAGACTTTGACCAATGGTGCGACATCCCCGTCACGTCTGGCAGGAGGGATGGGAGATGCTGCAGCTAACCTTGGCCATTGACCCTCTGCGGGTGCATGTGAGCAGAGATGCCTCCTGGGCCAGCATCAGCCTTACAATGTACAGGGAGGCTCCAGCCCTGAGATGAGGCTGGGGCTGATGCACAGAAACCTGCAGCAGCTCATCTTTTCCCCAGCCTCCTGCAATTAAACACGCAGCTGGAGCGATGTCTGTGGTGAAGCTGCCAGCAGTGGGCTCAGTGGCTCTGGCCCTGGAGATGGACGGACACCAACCATTTTCATTTTCAGGCGCTTTCATAACTTGCATAGCTGGGCCTCGCACCACAGGGTGTCCTGTTCTGCCTTGCCTCCAGCATCGGCCGGTCTGTAACTGTATGTTCCCAGCAGTAAATTCACCCGCGAGGGGAGGTCTCAGGTTCCCTCCTGGCTGGAGGGGTGCCCGGGAGCTGCAGCTCTCACTCCCTGCCCTGTGGCATGACCCAGCGGGGAACGTGGCCCTGTCACTGCCCATGGCCTCTGTGACCAGCTCCTGCTGTGCTGACGCAGCTTTTGGGTCCCTTGCGTTTGGAGGCAGGGTGCCCTGAGCACCACTTGTGGGATAACACAGCAGAAACCCTTCCAGACATCCCTGCTCCGAGACCCAGCTCAGGGGAGATAGAGGTCGTGCCAAAGCGCTGTTGCGTGGTTCACCGGCACTTGCCAGCGCTTTTCCTGCTCCTGGTGGGATACAAACGGGCTCTGCGGTGCCTCTGACGCTGCCGCCGTGTCCTACCCAGATGGCAGATGCCCCAAGTGGCCTTAGGAAAAACTCTTTGGCTTTGTTCATTGTTGCTTTTACTGTTTGCAGTAAAATGGAGCGGTGTCCCGGGGGCTATGAAACACCCGAGACCCGGTCTCTCTCTCCACCGGGGCAGAGGGAGCTGTGTGGGGCGTTGCTGGCAGGCTCTGAGCAAGTGTTGTCCTGCAAACGAACCCTTCAGGGGTGCAAACTCCAGCCCTTCTCTGGGGAGGGATTTGCAGCAGATTTTCCGCCCTGTTGTGGGGCGGCCGGCAGCACGGCTCTTTCTTGGCTGTTGGGGCAGATCTGCCATTGTGCATGTTGATTAGATGTGCTTTTTGGATGCAAGGGCTTGGCTAAGCATCGTGGCTGTGTTTTTTTGCCTCGGGTGAGTGCAAGAGCAGAACGAGTTCTCTGTTCCCCGGGGTGGTCAGAGAGAGCTGGAGAAGCTCAGGGAAATGCGATGGTTCCAGCTGGCTCCTGAGTCGAGGGGAGTGTGGTGGAGGGTGTTGGGGCCAAGGAGGGCAAAAGGAGCTTGTTTGCAATCATGAGTGGGTGCTCGTGCTCTAGCACTGGTCGTTAACGTCCCTCTGCACTCTGCTGAGAGCTTGTGGGACTGGGAGCACTGGGCTTGCAGCTGGGGGAGGCATGGGCTGATGGCCCCCTTTGTCCCCAGCGGTGACAGTGGCCTGTCTGCCCCGTCCCCCTTCCCTTCAAGCTGAGCAGGGGTAGCTCTTGGAGAGCTTCTCCCGACCTTTCCAGCTCCATGCCCTCAGCTGCCACCAAGTGACATGGTGACATTTCACGTCTTGAATGTCTGAGCAATTTCATAAAGGAAAAGCCAGCAAAAATGAAATGCTTTGGCTTTTTGTGTCCGACAAATTGGATTTATTAACCTGGAGCTTTGTCTGTCAGCTGGCAGGGCCCCTCTGCAGCCGGCAGCTGACGGGACAGGCTGGGAAGGGGAGGGAAAGTGTGGCTGGGATGCAGGGAGGGCGAGGAGGGAGTGATGTTAGGCAGCAGTGTGTAATATTTGCTGTGTTTTCAGCAGTGCATTTCTGGAGGTCTCTTTGGAAGAGAGACCTGGGTCTTTGCATCAGGCATGGGACAGCTGAGCTGCTGGTGCTGCAACCCAGCCTGGTTGAGGTGGCAATTGCTGTTTCTTTCTCCCAAGCCAGGAAAGCAGAGTCTTTACCTATCTCCATCAATCAGGTGATGCTACCGTACGCTGGTGGCTCTGCCGCACAAACCGCAGCCCGCGCCCGGGCGTGTTTGGACAGGGCAGCGCCGCCTTTGCGGCCGCGCGTGACTGCCAGGCTCAGCATGCACAGCCCTGGGCACGAGCCCGTCGTGTTTGTACAGAGCACAGGCCTTGTTCGCTGAGGGGGAGGCAGGCACTGGCCCGCGCTGCTCCCCGGCATGACTTGACGTGCAGCGGACACTTGCACAGGACCTGCTTTTAAACAGCATGCTGCGTATCATGTTATTTATGGTCCATGTGTATGGCAGGTAGAAGATGCACCCCCGGGTCCCTTCTGCCGTCCCCGGGGAGCGGGAGGAAGCGTGTGTGCAGGCGAGGTCATTTCCTCTGCTCTCAGGCTCTGTTAGACAGCTCTGTTCAGACTTAATGCAGTTTAGCCCTGCTCTGGGGATGGGCACGAGGAGTCCTGGGTCCCTGGAGAAATGCAAAGTTGCTTCCCTCCCCTTTTCCTTTCTTCTAAATTAAGAAAAGAAGAAAACAAACAAAAAAGGCTCTCCGTGAAGCGGGCGGGTGGGCGTCTGTGGGGAGAGCCAGCTCCCTGCTGAACTGTCGCAGGCAGCAGCCGCCACTGCCCTGGGACTTTGGGGACCCTGCACCAGCCTGGCAACGCTGGCAGTGCTGGAGCTGGCTGCTCTCACTCTCTGTCCCTGCGTCCCCTCGGCTGTGGCACGTTGCTGCAGCTCCCTCCGTCTGCGCCGTCTTTCTCAGCCTTGCCTTTCCCCAGCAGTGGTTTGTCGTAAGTCCTCGCTAGATCCGTTACTGCCCACGTGGTCCTCGTGGCAGCTTGCAGCCTGCGTTGGGGTTTTGCAGGTCTCACTTGGCTGCTCAGCAGGCTCCAGTGTGGGATGGCTGCAGGCTCTGGAAGAGTCTCCAGTGCTGCTCATATGGAAAACACTCTCAGTAACCACAAAGAATGGAGATGGTGCTTAAAAAAAAAAAAAAAAAAGGTCATCTGTAGGGGCCTACAGGATGGGGATATTGAAGCTGCCTCATGTAATTTCTGCTGGGGTTGTGTGACTTGAGAAACTGCTTCCCCTGAACCCCAGGGATGTCTTTACGAAGCAAAGCTGTGGAGGAGATACCCTGTCCTGCGGATGGCATTGGAATGGATGCTCCCTCCTGCCCACGCAGCCCCGCCACGAGATCACCTCAAAACACCCGGCTGACAGCCCCGATGGCGTTTCCTCGGGAGGGCTGATTAACCCTGTCTTTTTAGTCGCACAAGTTCTTGTGCATGAGCTGCTGCTCCGGGCACTTCCTGTGCTCCCGGAGCAATCCTATGGGAGGGCAAAGCGTGAATCCTGAATCCTTCTGCACAAGAAACTGCGGCCGCTGGGACAGGAGAGGAGCTCCAGCTCCAATGGGGACGTGGGCGCCTGAGCTGGCCCCAGCTTGCTGCCAACCTCAGAGGGCTCCAGGAGGGCTCAGGGACGTGGCAAACATCTTGCTTAGGTGTTGGAAGGGTGTTGGAGGACTCAGCAAGGTGCTGCAGCACCACGAGCCTGTGCCTGGTATCTTCCGTGGCTGTGCTTTTGCAGGAGAACTTACAGAGAGAAGCATCTTCCGAGATTATTTGCTTCCCGATGTGTACGTTGCAGTTTTTTCTGTCCTAACATCATCCAGAACATCCCCACCACCCCATGCGTCAGGGATGTGCAGCAAAGTCCAAGGCCAGGGGCTGTATTTGAGGCTAAGGTGCCCAAACCGTCCCTGGGCTTCGGGCAGACCAAAGCTCGGGCATGGTGGACAATGACTCTAGTGGGGTCACCAGGAACATGGCTCCAGAAGAAACCCAATGGGGTGAAAAGTCCCTTTTATTCAGTTTTCCCGTGTCTGAAGTGCGAGTGGGAGACTTGGACCTGGCTTTTTCCCAATGTGGAGAAAGGGGCTGAAACCTTCTGCCCAGGCACTGGTGCCCTGGATGTGTGTGGCATGTCCTCCCAGCTCCATCGCCTCAATTTGAGGATTTGATGCATCCTGCTGTTTAAAAATAAATAGCTAGTTATTTTGGGCCGGGGAGGCAAACAAATCAACAGGCCAGTGATTTCTTCAATCATCCTGCATGCTGCACAGGGGAAAAATTAATAAAGTACCTGCCATCCCCAGAAGCTATTTGTTAAAGCCAACGATAATGATGGGCAAAATTGAGTTCCTGCTTATGATGGGTTCGCTTGCGCTCCTGCTCCCTCTCCAAGGCATTGCTGTTCCTGACAATGCTGTGGTGGGAAAGGAGATACTGATCTGTGATGTGGGTCTGAGCTTTTCTAGCATTGGGAAGAGCGGCACAGGGCTCTCCAACCTCTCTGGGGACTTACTTGTGCTCTGAGAATTGGGTCCTTTTACGTGTTTTGGAATCCACAAGAAATCTGGATTATCCACAGTTGCTGTCGTGTGGTTATTGCTCATTTCTTAGTGAGTCTGGGCCTTTGGAGGCTTTTCTGGGCTTTGCAGAAACTGCCCAGCATGTGCCCAGTGAAAAGCACTGCGTGTGATGGTGGCTGTTGGAGGAAGGATGGTTGGGAGCAGGCTCCATTCTCTGCTTTGCTACAGACCAAAGGAACATCATTTTTCCAGTTCATTCCTGAACTTCCTCACCTGTAAAACGGGCACACGCAGAGCCATCCTTCATCAGGAGCCCAGGACTCAACTTGTCATGAATCCATGAGGTTTTCACATGACAACCATGAACTTGAGGAGACCAGGCTTTCCTTGGGCTACTGATAACTTGCTCAAAGAAGCAGACAACGTTACCTGGCTTCTTAGGGCTATTGGCTACTCTGTGTTTGCTATCCAAAGGTGCCAAAAAACATTTGGCTTCTGACATCAAGAATAAAATGGGCATCATGGGAGCATCCAGCATCTGCTGATTGCAGAGTTAATGGTGTAGGAAGGCTGAAGGAGCATCCTCACCTCCAGGTCTTGTTGCTGCAGAGCAAACCCCCGTGGGCACCCGGTGTCATATCTCCCCTCCCCAGCCCCTGCATTCAGTGGCATCCAAAATAGTCCTCCTGCAGCCTTGCAGCAGGGACCTCGTGTGGCTTGTTGCAGTTTTGGGGGCTGCCATCTAGCTGCTGCTGTTGGGTCTCCCTGAAACTTTCCTTCTGGCCAACTTATTTCAGGAATATTTCATGCCAAAGGTGGTAATGGTGCAGGATCTCACGTCGGGAGAGATGGAGGGTTTGTCCAGCTGGGAAATGGGGCTGTTTGCTTACAGTTCAGCACTGTGTGTGTCTTGCGTTGCCTCAGTGGAATATTAGCTATGTAAACAGCAGGTTAAATGGCTGTGAGTGTAAGAGCCAACCCCAAATACACTGGTGTGGAGGCCAGAGGGAAAGCTGAGCAGGTGAACACTCATATCCCACAGCTCAAGTGGACGGAGGTCTTTTTGAGAGGAGACTTGAGAAGAAAAACCTTTCTCTCCCCCTTGGTTTGGGTAACACCCCATCCTTAACGCTGCCCACACGAGCCCTTTTGGCATCAGGGAGGCTGAAGGCAGTGTTTGCCACTCCATGTTTTGGGGTTTTTTTGTGATGAATATTCTCCTCCCCCACAAAATACCCCACTTCAGGCTGCTTTCATGTTCAAAGCAAGAGGCACACGGCTCCTCCTGCTAATGAACCTTTGCTGGTTGCCCCAGCTCGTGGGTGGGTGTGAAGAGCAGATCTGGATTTAGCTCACTGCTGGCAAGGCTTTGGGAAAAAGGGGGGGGAAGTCCCTTTTGAGTTTACTGTTGCTGTAAGAGATGCAGGCTCTGTGGCTGTCGTTAACTGGGGAACGTGGCCGTAAGGTGGTACGAAAGTGGCCCTTGAGCTGAAGGTGTGCTCCACAGCAGTGGATGAAGCTCCCAGGCTACTTACTGGGTGGCTCACGGGTCCCGTCGTGGCACCAATGAATGTTTAAACCAAGAGTTGATCTGCATTCAGAGCATTTAAATAGAGTGCAAGTTGTATTTTTAAGCTGCCGGTGTTGAGCTCCTGGGAGCCCATGGATGGAAAGGACTCGTGGTCAGCAGCATCTCACCATGGCAAGGCAGCGGCTGCCCCTTTCCAGCTGGGTTTGTTTTGGGGCTCTGGGTTCCCTGTACCTGCCTCTGTGCATCCTGCGCCCTCTTTGCAAGCAGGGCGATACGTGGTCTTTTTAGTGAAAAAACATTAGTTGGCAAATGACCTAAAATTTCCCTGCTCTTGGAGGCACAGAGAGATGATCTGGTTCGTGCCGGATGCAAGCAACGTGTTGAATGCTGAGTCTTGCCTTTAGGCTCTAGATGTCTGTTTTCATCTCGGGGTGGTGGGCTGGAGGCTGCACTATCCCAAGGGACCCTCTCCTGGGGGCCGGGAGGAGCCGATCTCCCCTCCACAGGGTGGGTGGGTTGGGGCTCCAAGCTGCTCCCACCCCAACACGTGGGGACCTTGCTGTGAACACACTTGATAACGCCATGCGGCAGCCACTGCGAGCAGCTTGGGCCTTCTCTAGCACAGAAAGGACAAATTAAATAAACATGCTTGATTGCTTAAACATTTGTTTTTTAAATTAGCAGCAGCTTTTTTATATTAAAGTATGTGGATATGCTGCTGGGGAACACTTTAGCAAGTTGTTTTTTTCTTCCTGGTGCTACTTTTCCAGAGTGATTCCTGATTTGAAAACCAAATGCAAAATGCAGGCCAAGTTTGAGGTTTAATCCTGTAAAAGTTGTCGATGGGAAGAAACTGCACTGCTTGGAGCCATGGGGCCCTGTTGGGATGTGTGATGAGACAGGCCTTGAAGGCAGCGGTGTTTGCAAACCGTGCCTTGCAAGTGCTGGAGGAAAGGGTCTGTGAACAGCTTGTAAGGGGCTCCGTGAATGTCCACAGCTTCTCGGGAAAAGTTTTAGCGGTCCATGAATTGTCAAAATGTTGAAATCTCCTGCAAGGAGGTGTTTGGAGATGCTGTATATGGGAACGTAATTGTCTCTATGCTCACAGGGATGTGGATCTGCAGCCCTCGTGCCGTGGGCTCGCTGAGCTGGGCTTGGGGACCAGCTGGGCTTGGCGTTTTCCCCTCCACGCGTCGCATGGTGGGTGACCCTGCGCCAAGCTCTTCCCTGGCTGTGCCTGTGGGTTTGGTTTTACTCTTTGGTCTCTGTCCTGTTTAGATGGCAAAGAGACAGCCCGGCATGAGGGTTACAGCTTGTTCGGCATTACAGGATAAGGAGGTTTTAGATGCTGCTCTAATAGTAACCAAGATTGCTAAATAGCATCTCTGGGAAGGCAAAATGCAGCCAGAGAGACGCTAATGCTTCAGATTGACCTTGCTTGAAGCGTGGGGGGGGGGGTGCTGCTTCCACAGGCTTGCTATCAATTTTCTAAAATAGCATCTGTCCAAAAAAATAACACCAATAACCGAGCAAGGATCCCTGTGTGCGTACCTGTGGGAGCACCATCCCCGCTGGGGCTTTCTGGGTGTGGTGGCATTGCAAATTAAACTGTGCTCCTGCAATTTTAGAAAAAAATAAACAGAGTTCCCACAACACCGCTGTTTTTTGCGTCATCCCCTCGGGTTGTAGCAAAGCTCCCAGCAGCTGGCTTGGGGACCAGCCTGGCTTGGGGGAGCCCATGGGAGGACCCTGGGCTGGCGCTGCTCCCTTTCCCTTTGCGTGGACCCCAGGCCACATCCTTAATTTTTTAATTAACGGATGCATCCCGCATAAGCACAGCTCCAGCTTGGCTGCGAGGGTTCATGCGCAGCCGCAGGATCGGGGCCTCTCCGCAACCTGAGCCGGGAAGGGGATAGGGGAGCAGATGCTGCTCCATACCCTGGCTCTGCACCCTGCCTAAAGGCAACCAGCAGTGGTTTTGTTGTTTTGTTTTTATGTATTAAAGGTTTAATAAATAGAATTAAATACTGTGAAACTTAACATAATTAAATGTGGAAGCAGAAGGAAAAAAATTGTAAAGCATCCTCTCCAGAAAACTAATAGGCTCCATGCCTCCTTATCTTAATGATTTTCATAATTTAGCTGAATGCAGAGATAATGGATCTGATGAACCTTTCTGGAGCTAACTTTAGATTTAATGGGCTTCTTGCTGGGGAGCGGGGTGGGGGCAGGTGCAATCAATGCGCTTAAGGAGGGAGATAAGAGCAAGAGAGGCTGAAATAAACAGCCAAACGGGTTTTCCGAAGACTGAAAAGTTGCTGTGTGTCCACGCTGAGTGCTCCCTCCTTTCCACCTGGACTTAACCTCGGAAATCATTTTCAGAGCCCACGTGATTTCCTCCGGCTCGGCCACACCGGTGCTGCCAGTGGGTTTTGCCTTTCTGCACAACCTCTGACCCTCCCTGGGACGAGGGAGCCGTAAAGCTGGGATCATCTGCCTTAATCTGGTCTCATTGAGGCGGGATCAGTGAAACCACCTTGCAGATTCACTGTATTATGGAGCAGATTGAGGGACTTAGAGAGCAAATTTAATAAATATCATTTCGATATTACTTGGTGGAAAAAAAAAAATCCACTGAATGGCTGATGTTGAAGCACCCTGTGAAGGATGGTTAATATGGACATGATGTGTTTGGAGAGCTGGGGGAGAGAGGTTGGGGAAAATACTGAATACTGATGGGGGGTGGGTAGGAGGGAAGGACATCCCTCGGGACTGGTCTGGGCCAAGAGCCGGGTCACAGTGGCACGTGCAAAAGCAAGCAGGGCTGGGTGTGCTTGGGGAAGGAGGGGAAATGTGGATGTTTGCTAAGGGATGGAGGTAACATGGCGCAGGACCTGCGGTTCCTTTCTGGTACAGCCGTGAGTCTCCTGCTGCCGCGTTGGCTCTGTCGGCAGTTTGCATGACCAGGGCACACAGGGCGCTCTGGCTGATTTAGGAGCAGGGCTGGATGGAGATGCTGAATCTAACCCCGGACCTGAAGCAGCTTTGCTGTGTTGGCACACTGATGGCTGCCTGCAATGCAGAGCCAAACTGACCCTGTGCACCCAGGACCAAGTTGGCACCCCTGCACGGGCGCTCCGAGCAACGTAGTGAATGGCTTTAGAGGTGGTGGTGAAGCTGGGGTTGTTTTTGCAGCTGGCTATTTGAAATCAGCAGCTGCCACATTGGTTTAGGTCTGCTTTGTGCCAGGGAGGTGGCAAGGTGTGGTGGCACATCCAGGGAGGCTCTGGGGGCTCCTGGGACAGCTGTAGATGTGAGGGTTTGGGGGTCCTGTGGTGTCTTTGTGTGTCAGGGCTCCCTGTAGTTCCTGGTGGAGTCTTTGAGCTGTGCTCTTAACATGTCTGAAGCCTCTTTGGGAGCTTTCCAGTGGAAAAAGCAGAGCTGCTCTAACAGGCCAAGGGCATGAATGGGGGGACCTGAGCTGGGTGCAGGCACCTGGGGTGCCCGAGTGTGATGTGGGGAGCTGGGCTGGGAGCAGGCGCCGTGCCCACGCTGTGTGCCACGTCCTGCTTGCAGATGGGGTCTTCTGCCCGGCTGTGAGCGGAGCGGTGCAGCCAAGAAAATCCTGTCCACGGGGCCCGAGGAAAGCTCCGGCTACAGGGGACAAAGGGAAAGCGATTGCAGTGGGAAACCCCAAACCATTTTTTCCAGGGCTGGTCATGGTGAGCGAGGTTTTGGCTGTGCCTGGGTGTGGGGATGGGTGCTGCTGCCCACCACCTCTTGTAGGAAGCATGCCTGCATCGTGCACCTTCCTGAAACTCTCCGGCGAGGGCAGCGCACCCATCCCGTGCCTGCGCTGAGGACCTGCAGCGGAAGCTGCAGTGCTTGCAGCCAACAGGCGGCCGAAGGGGCTGGTTTGTCTTTGTCCCCGGCAGGACCCCCTGCCTGCTGGAAAAACACTTGGGTTAGGAGAAATGTGTGACCTCTTGCTAACCCCCTTCCCCTCTCACTCTGCAAGATGTTAAAAAGAAGGAAAAGGGGGGGGGACGGACCAACCCAGAAAAAAGAAAAAAAACCCACGCTGCGGCCAATCCAGGGAGGGAGAGAGCCGGGGCCATATCATTAAAATGCTAAAAATGAGTGTGCTGAAAACAGACACAATTGGGTATTTAAAGCTCTGAATGAAAAGAGTGTGTGTTAGCCGGCTTGCGGAGAGCCGGTCTCCCAGAGCCCCTGGAAAATATGTGGTCAAGCCTGCAGCATTAACTTTTTGTTTCTGGTTTGTAAAGTAGCTGTGAAATCCCCGGGGGGGGGGCACGGACCTCGCGTCCCTGCCAGGCTGGGGACGATGCCCGCGCTCTACCAGAGGGGCGGTTTTGCCAGGCGCTTGATGCACGTCAGGTAGCAGCTTGTGCACACCCTGAGCTTTTGCTGTCCTGCAGCGATCTTTATCCCAAAACGCAGCACTCGGCATGGGGGTTCATGTGGCCCCTGTGTCAGTGGGGACCCCTCTGCCACCTCTGTTGCAGACCCAGTGGGATTTGCACCAGCCAGTCTCTGAAGCGCGGGGGGCGTGGATGGAGGGACGAAGCGGGAGGTGCGACCCAGAGTGGGAGCTGCTTCAGCCCTGCCCCAAACTGGCCACAAATTGACTCCTGGGTGAATCACTGCTAAGTCACTTCAGGGCTGTTGCATCATTCGTTTGCAGCTTCTTAAAACCTTGGCAGCTTGTGTCGCTGGAGGCTACCAGCTCAGGTGCCTGGGGCTGTACCGAGAGGTGTGAGGTCCTCCAGTAGTTTATAGTGCCTGCTTTACATGGAAATGTGGATCTTTGCAGCCGCATTCAGGCATGGGTTTGCCGCATCCCAGCTCATCCCTGGGTGGAGGTTGTGGCTGGTGTTTAGCTGGTCGATGCCGGTCGATGCCGGCGTGCCATGCAGGAGGGCGAAGGTATGCACGGGGTTATTCCTGTGCACGTACGCGGGTTTCCCTCGTGTGCATATGCAGAGGGATCTGCGTGGGTGCAAAGTGCCCCTAAAATGTCTCCTAGGGCAAGTATTAACTGCCAGGCTGGGCTTAGCTCCAGCAGGCAGGAACAGATGAATCAGACACTTAATGGTAAAATCAAACCTCTCAAAGTATTAAAAACAACCCAGCTTCAGCGGGCTCCTCTCTGCCATCCAGGGAGCCCCAGTGAGAGGGAGCGAGAAGGGATTTTAAACCAAATTGGGATTTTTTGCCCC